>PVKS010026572.1:0-28502 GCA_004027875.1 Aplodontia rufa
GGACAAAAATTCAAATGATATTTAAATAGAGTTATAATAGGGAAAAGGTGATGTTCAATATCTAGTGGAAAAAAGTGGGACGCGATTAGTTGTGTCACTTCCTGGCTCTGTGGCTGGTCAGAGACCCAGTTTCTCCCCCGCAAAATGGGAAGTAACAACAGTATCTTCTGCGTTAGGTTGTTTGATTTTATCTTATTTTAAAGAGAGAGGAAGGGACAGTGAGAGAGAGAGAGAGAGAGAGAGAATCAATTTTATTTATTTTTTCATGTAGTTTTCATTGCTCCACCGCTTCATTGGGTACGTGGTGCTGGGCTTCAAACCCATGTACTTGTGCATTGCCTGGCAAGCGCCGTAACCACTGAGCCACTGCTCCAGCCCCTGATTGTTTTAATCATTAAGGGAAATTATCCACACAAGGCGCTCAGCAGTCTGGAACCTAGCATGTGCTCAATAAATGGTCATTTTGCTTGTTTGTTGCTTTTGGTGCTTGGGATGGGAGCCAGGGCTTGTGGCACGAACTCTACCACCAAGCAACTCTTCAAGCCCCAGTGACGGTCTTTAAAAAAAAACAAGGTATAAACTTGCTTTTAAAGTCATCACAAGAATTTAAATTTTTAAAAACTGAAGCTTAGAGAAAATTCTGGAACTAGGTCAAAGGCAGAGGTGTTCTCTGCGAGCATTCACCTAAGAATTCAAATCTGGCTCAACTATTAACGTCCCCTACTTTTTCACTTTGTTTCTGCATTTTCCAACCCCCCCCCCCGGCCACCTTGTATCTCTACTACTTTTACAATGGATGCAAACAAAAACTAAAACAAGTTCTTTTCTGCTTAAAACTGAGTTTAGAGGCTGGAGTGGTGGCTCTGTGGTTATGGCGCTTGCCCTGCATGCGCGAGGATGTGAGTTCAAACCCCAGCACCACGTACGCAACGAAGTCTTGGAGCAACGAAAGCCACATGAAAACTAAATAAAAAATTGTTTCTTTCTCTCTCACTGTCCCTCTCTTTAAAAAAAAAAAAAACAACAAAAAACTGAGTTTAGTTTATAACAATGCTTTCCAAAGATGAGAGACAGAACCAGGCCACCACTAAAGTTGATAGAGAAATAACAAACACAACCGGGAAAGACTAGAATGCGGGAAACAGAGAGGAGCCGTTGCTGAACAGCAACGCAGGTTTATTGGGGACAAGCCTGTGGAGGGGACCCAGTGGAGACTGAGACCTACTTTTACTTACAGCCTGGGGTACACATAGGGGTGTGAGGAAGTAGGGGATTGTTTGTGATTAGGGCATTGCAAGGGGGTTGTCCCGGAAGGGTCCTCATGAAAGTCACCTGTTTTGACACGGTCACTGTTCCAAGTTGAACCACGTGGTTTCAGGATTCCAGCCCCAGATGGCAACTTCCTTCCTTTGCATGAGGATGGGGTGCATGGGGTTTCTTTGCATCATGATGGGGTTTGCCTGGGGGTTAAGGTCAGCTGGGTTAGAGTGACCATGAGGTGACTCTTACTCTAACTAAGATGAAGGGGATGTTTCAATATGGTGTTGCCTGTGGCCAGTTCTTCACCAGGCAGTGAATTCGGTGACATAAGCGGTTACAGAACAGGAAGAGGTGGCTGCCCCCAGCTAGCTCCCTCTACCTTCCAGGCCACACCAGGCCACAGCAGAGCCTACGGGGCCTTCCGGGCTCTGCATAGCCCCTCTTCTTAGGCTTCTTGAGTTCTTCCCTCCAGCAAGCACACAACTGCAAAGACAGATTTTTCCATAAAAATCCAAGTGTTTATATAACCAAAAGCCCGCTTCATCTTGCTTTACTTAATGAACGCCTGATTGGATTTTTATTTTGACATTCTCCAAATATCCCAGCCTCTATCTTTGAGTCAGCAGTAAGTCATCTGTACTTAAAAAAAGAAAAAGTTTTCATATTCCTTATTAAACAAATAAATCAAAGATCCCACCGTTCATTCTTTTCCCAGGGTCAGCAGCGTCCACAAACAGGGAGGCTAACAGCGCTTGGGGATTCTGTGCCACATGTCCCCACATGTGTGGGACAGATCTGCAGGGAGGGAGGAAATCAACAAGAGGAGCGATGACCCCAGAATTCTAATGTTCTGGTTTTCATTTCAAGGACAACTGTGAATAGGGCTTGGGATAAGTAACCTCAAATAACCTCCCAGGACTTCATGCGCATCTCATAACCAGAACCTTCCCCGCCCCTTAGCTTCCTTCCTCTCCTTTCAAAAGATTGCTTGGTTAAGAGCCATGGCATACCATCCCCACCTTCGGCTGCCCACCCCTGCCCTGCAAAGAAAGGGTCTGTTCACGAGCAGGCAGCTGTGTGTGGCCGGGCCCTCCAGTAGGAGGTGGGCAGGCCAGACTCCCCACCCGCTCCGCCAGCTCTGCAGGGCCGCTTTGTGAGGCTGCCCCTGAACGTGGGATTTACCAAGCGAAGGCCCTGGAGCTGGCCCTCCTGCCCCTGAACTTAAAATAAATGCTATCTTATCTTGCCCAGCCCTTCCTAAGAATGCTTATTAGACATCAACCAAGAAGAAAGAATATGTTAATCTTTGCTGTGACCATGCTGAGATTTCAAAAAGCTAGATGACCGGCTCCACCTTGGGGCCCAAATGTCACACAGGAAACTGGACCTTTATTCTCTGGGGAAAGTGAAAGGAGAGAGCTTTGCCTTTGAGCTGGTTCCCAACCTCGCATGGTTGACATTTAGGGCTGGATGATTCTTTGTTGCAAGGGGCTGTCTTGTGCATTACAGGACACTCAAGTGACCCTTCCCTTCTCCCCATTGGATGCCAGTAGCACCACCCGTCCTGACACCCACAGATGTCTCCAGACATTGCCCAAGGTCCCCTGGGGACAGATAAAACACAAGGAGCCAATTAAATGTGAACTTCAAAGAAATACTGCAATGTTATATTCAGAGCATTATAATGCTAACAAATTATCGCTTTTTTTTAATATCCAAAATTGAACTTTCACTTGGTACTTTGTATTTTTATTTGTTACGCCGGGCAACCCTACCTGGGAATAAAACGTCTCCCAGTTGTCCTAAAGACACTATCGACTGGTGGGACCCCTTGACTTGAAGTTGCCCTCAGGGGACTGATTTTCGAGCCATCTGTTCAGCCTGAAGGCCCAGGAGTGGAATGGTCAGACCTGAGCCCCTTCCTCTGCTTCCCTGCCACCCTGCTCCAGGGCACGCTTGCACAGAAGGGAGAAATAGACCGGGGCCAGGAGCCACCTAGCACACTGACACTGGGGACTTTGCAAAAGAAGGGCAGACTGGCTGACTGTCCTAGCATGAGGTCCGCCCTTCCTGAGCCCTGCCCAACGGTGCCCCTGTCCCCACAGCTCTTCCTCAGACTCTTCACTTGTTGAGAGGAATGAACAACCGGTAACTCAGGAGCAAAACCTCCCCAGGACAGAGATTGAAAGATGAAGCCTGTTCTGCCATTCCCTGCTCCTTTCTTTGAACCCTAAATGTATCAGGGTGGTCGTGTGCTCAGTTCCAGATGCTGAATTATCAGTAGCCCAAGCCAGTTTTGAGATTCCTCTTCTCTTTGGGGGCATAAAACTGCTCTGTTTAGGGAAATCTATTTAGGGGGCTTCTGGAAATGCTATTTCTTTGCTGATAAAAGGATCAGAAAGAGTTGGCACTACCTTTCCCATTTTTCTCCCTTGCTGTGAATGCAGATATGATGCTTGGAGCTGTGGCAATAATCTTATGGGCATGAGGAAAGGCCAAAGAACCACAGAGCTATGCATCTTGTCCAATGCCTTTTCTTGTGATATTAGAAAAATAATTGGATTTTTATTTCAGGTTCGGTTTTTGTTTGTTTTTTTTGGTTACTTGTAGCTGAAAGCATTCCTGATATGGCGATGTTTTTAGTCAGCTCTTCACCACTGTGATCAACAGATCTGATAACAACAACTTGGAGGAGGAAAAGTTTATTTTGGCTCACAGTTTCGGAGGTCCATGGTCAGCCAACTACATCACTCTGGGCCTGAGGTGTGGTGGAAAGGTGAGGCAGGAAGCAGCTCAGGACAGGACAGCCAGAAAGCAGAGAGCTCCTGGCCAGGGTCAAAATATATACCCCAAGGGGGCTGGAGCAGTGGCTCAGTGGTTACAGGGCTTGCCTGCATGCTCAAGGACATGGGTTCGAACCCTAGCACCACGTATACAACGAGCAACAAAAGCCACAAGATAAACTAAAGGGAATTGATTCTTTCTTTCATTGGCCCTCTCTCTAAAAAAAAAAAAAGTAAAATGCTTCAAAGATCACCATCAACAAAGTGAGAAAACAGTGCTCAGAAGGAAAGAAATATTGATAAGGGATGTGTCTACTCTATAGTAACGTGCAACAGATCTGAACGGACATTTCTCCCAGAAGGTACACAAAAGGGAAGAAGCACATGACTGTGCTTAGCAGCATTAGGGACGCCAATCAAAGCCACCAGAAGAAACCACCTTGCATCCACTAGGATGCTCATTATAAAACTGACCCTGACAGGTGCCAGCCAGGTGTGGATTTGATTTTGATGATGCTAAAAAGTGCTAAGGAAGGTCAGGGCTTATCGCTGTCCAGTTCCAGGGATGTTAGGGTCTTGGGACTGATTACAAATGGTGATTGGGGAAATAGACTCTTTCCCCGTAGAAGAGGTTCTGTCCAGGCTCCCGTCCACCCAGAGCTGGTCAGAATACTCACCACACTTTTGTGACTGTAGCCCCCTTAAGGTGGCTCCCACAGTGGAGTTCACAGAACAGCAGCATCGCCGCCTAGGAAACGAATTCCCAGACACCCCCCAAAACACCTGCTGGCTCAGAAACTCTTTATCAAGTTCTCTGTGTGATTCTGATGTAGAAATGCCCCAAAGTTTGAGATCTCTTAACTTAAAAGGACTGTGAGGATAGGGACCACACCTCTCTTCTCACCATTGTGACCCTAGTGTAGCATGGGGATGGTGCCTGGCATAGACTGGTGATCAAGCAATGTTTATTGAATAATAAATCAATGATGCTGGGCACAGTGGTGAACACCTGTAATCTCAGCAACTCCGGAGGCTGAGACAGGAGGATCGCAAGTCCAAGGCCAGCCTCAGCAACTTAGCAAGGTCTTAAGCAATTTAGCAAGAAAAACCCTGTCTCAAAATATAAGAAGGGCTAGGGGTTTAGCTCAGTGGTTAAGTGCCACTGAATTCAATCCCTGGTACCAGGAAAAAAAAAATCAGTGAGGTGATATGACTTGCCACTTGTCCAAGATCACACACCCAGCGGAAAGGTTAAAGCTACATGTTTCTGGTTGTCAAAGTCATATATTAGACCCAGCAATATAGTGGTGGGGGCAGGGAGGGAAGAGGGAGGATAGGGAGGGACCTAGGGAGACAACATAGCACACTCTTTAATCCCTTGAGAATACAGATAATACCAATGCAGTCATTTAATTCTGGAAAATTCATTTATGTTGCTTGTAGTGGTGACAAAATAGAAGAATCAAGAGACTGGGGTATGGGGGATGTGGGGGTAATTCAGGTTTAGGAGCAGATGCATATCATATTGTTATTTTATATGTATTTATGATTGTACAGTAACTCAACTGCTTAATAAAAATTTTTTAAAGACCTGAAAAAAAAATAAAAACCTTCCTCTTTCTGCCGTGATTGCCTGGTTTATGATGTGAGGTTGGGAAGAATGTCCTAGTCCATTCTACAGACACTTGTTCACTTACGACAGTTGTCCCTTGGGATTCGTTGGGAAATAGTTCCAGGATTCCCCAAAGACTCCGAAACCCACAGATACTTGGGTCCCTTACAGAAAATGGCACAGACCCTGTGCGTATTCTCCCAGAGTGTACATCATCTCTCCGATACTCACAGCACCTACTATAGGAGGAATTCTCTGTCAACAGGGGTTGTTTATGTTAATGCAATGTATATACCCCATTGTTTAAGGAGATAATGGTGAAAATGTCTGCACACATTCAGCACCGATGTAATATTGTTTCAAATATTTTTGATGCGCGGGTGGGTAACTCCATGCATGCAGAACTCTGCCGATGCGGTGGATCGACTATGTATGCTATCAACGGTTTTCAAATTTGGCCAAATGCTCTATGTTTGATAGTAATATGTGGTTAAGTGCCCCTGGTCTCAATCCCTGACAGCAAAATAAATAAATAAACAAATAGAGAAAAAGAAAAAGTTACTTAGGGTCCTAAAACAATTTAAACACCAGGGGGAGTGCCTTGTGAAGAAGTCTGTAGGAGGTCAAACCGAAGGGCAAGCCAACTCAGCAGAAAGGTATCACTATTTATTGTTATTGTTATTAATTTTTTAAGAGAGAGAGGGACTGTGAGAGAGAAAGACTGAATCAATTTTATTTAATTTTTTATGTGGCTTTTGTTGCTCCGACACTTCATTGTGTTCGTGGTGCTGGGGTTTGAACTCTGGTCTTCACGCGTGCCAGGCAAGCACCCTAACCACTGAGCCACTGCTCCAGCCCATAACTATTGTTATTATTTAAGAATAAATTTAAGGACTAGGGATATAGTTTGGGGGTAAACATTTGTCTAGCATGCATCCCTCAGTTTGATCCCTAGAGCTACAAAAAAGAAAAAAAAATATATATATATTTGTTCCAAGTTGACCTTAAGACTGAATTTCTATAGGGAAACTCTTCTTCCTGTTGGGTTTTTTAAAATCTGGATATTCTCATTACTTAGCATAATAAAATCACTCTTCAGACCACATCAAAACTTTAAAGAACATCTTTATGGACAAAACAGTGATCCTTGAATTTTCTGAAATAATAAAATTTAGTTAATCACAAAATGAATGTGTAGTAGCTGAGGTCTTTTTTGAAAATATGTTTTGCACAATCATTTTAAGTCCTAAAGGGGAAAATTGAAAGACTGCCTAAACAAAGCACATTGTCCTTCTAGGATTTTGAATGGCCCTGTGATTTCAACACTTTCTACTTCAATAATTGTTGGAACATAGATGCTTCCCTGATAAACCCTTAACAGTATTAAAAGTGCATTCTGAAAATTGTTAAGCACAATACTAGGAAACCGCTTCCCATGAATTTTATCAGATGGCTTTGGGAAGGCCAAGGTTATGGGTCCAGAGGAAGCGGCCAACACACTGTGGCCAACTTGTACGTCTCCAGATAAGTCTCACTCAGGAAAACGCTTTCTCAGTCGCTCAACTTGAATTTTACCATACTGTGTTTATGGAAGTTCACACACAGTAGCCTGCTTTATCACCACTGAGTCTAATTCTGCCAACCTACAGTACTTTGTGGATCTTCAACAAACATCTAATGAATGAATTCAATCAACCATAATTGTTTTTTTTTGTCATAAACCTCCCAAGACTTTTACCACAGTTCAAAGGGGGAACCCATAGCTATTCTTTTGTGAACTGGCTGCTGTCGAAACAAGACAGAGAACAAAAAGAGAAAGCAAATTTTATTTTTTATTTTATTTTTTTGTGCTGGGGATCAGACCCAGGGCTTCATGCAGGATAGGCAAAATTAAAGCTAGAAAGTCAAAGCGTTAGCTTAGATCAAAGTCCAATGCCCAGCCCTTTGGTCTAGAACGAGAACAACATGAGAAAAAATTCTCCAGAAATGTTCAACTATAAGCTTTTTAAAAAATATTTTTATTAAGGAATTAATTTATTGTACATTTATAAATGCATTTAAAGTAACAATATGATCTGTATATATTCTTTTTTATTAGATGGATATGGAGTTACAATTGAGGAGGAAACATTATCAAACATTCAAGTGCATATATTCTTAAACCAGAATTACTCCCTAGATCCCTCCCTATTCTCCCTCCCTCTCTTTTTTAAGCAGAGAGAGGAACAGTGAAAGAGAATCAATTTTTTTTAATGTGACTTTCATTGCTCCAACACTTCATTGCATATGTGGTGCTGGGGTTTGAACCTACATCCTTGCGTATGCCAGGCAAGCGCCATAACTGCTGAGCCACCGCTCCAGCCCCCCAACTATAAGCTTTTAATTTAAACTGAGACAGAGCAAATATATGGATTTTTTTTTTTTTTTTTTTTTTTTTTTTTAGTCATTTGACTTTGGGCACATTGCCCCAGCCATGTCTGTTTCCTGATTTTTAGGCTGGGGATAGTAGTAGCCCACATCACTATAGACTCTTCTGAGGGTCACACAGGGACTCTCTGTCCAATAAGTGCTTGCTACCGCTTATGAATCTTCTCTGATGTTCATGAACAGAATTTGCAGCTGTCTGCAATTCCCAAAATCTCTGAAGACCTTCTGTTTAGCAGTACCACCTGGTCTGACCCAGCCAATGGGAGTTTTTTTTTTAAATTTTTTTTTAAAGAGAGAAGGACAGCAAGAGAGAAGGAGAGAAAATCAATTTTTATTGAGTTTTTCACATGGCCCTTGTTGCTCCGACACTCAGCTGTGAACGTGGGTGCTGGGGTTTGAACCCGTGTTCTTGCACATGCCAGGCAAACACTAGAACCGCCGAGCCACTGCTCCAGCCCAGGGAGTTTTTTTTTTAAATCCCATTTGGAGTAACTATTTATACTTTTGCTGAAAAAATATTAATGTGTTTACCCTTCTCTCTCTTTTTTTTTTAAGAGAGAGGGAGAGACAATCAATTTTATTTATTTTTTCATCTGCCCTTTGTTCCTCTGATACTTAGTGGTGTATGTGGTGCTGGGGTTTGAATCCGGGTCCTTGTGCATGCCCACCAAGCATTCCAACTGCTGAACCACCACGCCAGCCCCTGTGTTTACCCTTCGAAAATCCAAATTTTTCTAAATTCCAAGACCCTCTCGCCTCAGAGATTTCCAACAAGTGGTCATGGGCCTATTTCAACGTGAAGCCAACACATTGAAAACCAACCAGCTTTGGATCCACAGACACCTGACTTGGAATCCAGTCCTGGTCTTTTGGGGGCCTTGGGAAAGCTACTCACCTTCACTGCAGGCTCAGGTGGTTGCTAGATAATTTTGCTTACAGGTAATCATCCTCAAATTCCTGCACCTGCCCACCACAAGGTTTCTTTCTCCTCTTTCATCCTCCCTGTTATGGTTTAGACATTAGGTGTCCCCCAAAAGCTCATGTGCGAGACAATGCAAGAAGGCTTAGAGGTGAAATGAGTGGGTTACAAGAGCCTGAACCCAATTGGTGAATTAATCCCCTGATAGGAATCCACGGTGGTAGCTGGGCAGGTAGGGTGTGGCTGGAGGAGGCGGGTCCCTGGGGGCGTGGTGGTTTGGGGGTATATATTTTGTTTCTGGTGCGTGGAGTCTCTCTGCTTCCTGGTGTGATGTCCTGAGCCACTGTCCTCTGCCACACTCTTCTGCCCTGCCACGATGTTCAGCCTCACCTCGAGCCCCAAAGAAGGTAGTCAGCCGTCTATGGGTTCAGACTTCTGAAACTGTGAGCCTCCAGATAAAACTTTTCCTCTAAAATTGTTCTCCTCGGGTCCTTTAGTCACAGCTGCAAAAGGGAAAAAAAGCTGACTAAAACACTGCCTGTTAAATAAGATTTTTGTAGGAGGCTGTGTCTTTGGACTGAGCATCTGTGCTGGGCCTGAGATCTCAGCATTGCAGAGTTTAATCTCAGTAACAGAGCTTTAGTTGGTTGCTGGAGGCCCTCTCGCTAAAATACAGATTAAGTTGCAAACAACTAACTAGTTAAGCTGTAACCAGATGACTGGTCATGAATTGTTTCTGCTTTACTCAAACTCTATTGAGCTAAGGACCTTTCACCTCACCAACAATGAACTGTTTCTGGGAGGTTGCCACACACTTGGCTTGCTCAAGGCACCCTCCCCTACGCATGCTTTGCTAATTATACCACAGGTAGATGGCTCTGGAGCCCAGTGAGAAAGTTCCATGGAATTCCAGGAATGGGGAAGTGATTCCCAGGAAGGGATTGGCTCATGGGTGGGTGCTTCCCTACTTGCCTTTCTCCTGTACTTCTCTCCAGCTCCTCTCTCAGGCGACTTCCCAGAGGACTACCTGGGGGAGGTAATTTGCACAAACAGGCATGGCTAACAGTGGAAGGTGGTGCTGGCTTAAATTTCAATGCAAATTAGGGCAAAAAGTAGAGGTGACAAAGACCACGGGATGTGGGGAAGACAAGACCCCAGGTTGGTTCATTAACTTGATTTGATTTAATTGAGGAAGCGCCGTCTGGGTGGAGGCTTAGACCCAGGTAATAGATGTGGGATCCTGACGGGTGGAAGAAGATGCAAGACACAGGGTAGTAGTGTTCTTTATGTAGAGGAAGCAACAATGTCCCACCCCGCCTCCGGTTCCAGCCCCAGTTAGCCCCCTAAATGCAGGTCAGACACCATAGGTGGGCATATGCTCACAAGCAAACGTTCACACCGAATCAGGGCATTCGTGGCCTTGGATATATATGAAACACACAGGCTGCTGGAAGCCTTGGTGAGCCTAACTACAACCCTCTATAGTTAGCCCAACAGGTGGCTTCAGGCCCAGGAATCTCAACCTGACTGCGTGGTCGGCTTACAAGGTGTGTTGTCACCTCCTTACAGCTGTGACCAAAATACCTGCTAAGAACAGCTTAGAGGAGGGAAAGTTCATTTTGGCTCATGGTTTCAGAGTTTCAGTCCATGATCAGCAAGATCCATGGTGGATATGTCATGGTGGAAGGAAAGATGCTTAGTTCATTGCAGTTGAGAAAAAAGAGAGGGAGAGAGAGGCCAGGGAAAAGATCAACCCTTCCATGGCATACCCCAGCGACCTGCCTCCTCCAACTAACTCCCTCCTCCCAGAACTCCATTCAACTCTCAATGAATTAACCCACTAAATGATTAAGCCTCTGGATGAGGTCAGAGACCTGGTGTTGTAACCATTGCCTGAAAGACTCACATCTGCATCGGGGACCATGCATTCATTGGGGATTTGAGCTCTATGGGACATTTCATATCCAAACCATAACATCAGGGCCCCTTAGAAATGCCCAGGTCTTCTCATGATTAGGTGATCAGAATCTCTGGGGAAAGTGTGTCAGTGTTCCTACAGTCTCTTCTGTGTTTAGCACCGCCCTAGGTCAGTGAGCGGTTACCTGCTCTCAGAAGATACCTGGGAGCTTTTAAAAATAGTGATGCCATGTCCTACCCCAAGAGATTCTGACCCAACTGGCTTGGAATATAACTGGCCTGTGGTGTGGTGAGTTATCAGGGTTTTATAAAACTTCCCAAGTGAGTCTGAAGTGAGAATCACTATCTACAGATGCAGATTTCCTCCAAATGTGCAGTATTTTTGTCTGCTTACAACTAGGCTTCCTGAAATTTTTATTAAGAATTCCAGATGCTGTAGCAATAGTGTTCAGAGAATACCGTTTGAATGCTCTTTGGCTCTTTACTGAAAACTCAGTTTTCAGGAAAAGAGTCCTTTTTCCAACTGCCTAAGATAGTTTGGACCTATTTCAGTGAAAATTGGAAGTGTAACTCACAGCTGTGAAGTTGACTACCTGCTTGGGTATTTTTCCTGTTGCTAAGACTCACTGTTATCAAATGAATGATTACCCTGACCCTGAAAAGAAATGGAGAAAACTGGGGAATGTGGAAGATGTATTACTAGTGGCTTAAAAAAATGATTGATGATCATTTTTATTAAATCATGAAACTGGTGTACATCACCGACATCAGACTTCTTATTATTCCAAAACTTCCTTTTGCATCCGTGGCTGGTGGCCAGAAGGGCCAAGGGTCCTGGTGTTGCCCTGACCTTTGAAGGATCCTTATTTCCTATGACATTGTGTCCATATTCCTTCTCTGGGCTTCACTGACTCTGCCTGCCCCTACCTTACCAGCCTCTTCTGCTGCCCAACCCTGACCTTGCTAGCAGGACACATCCAGCTCCCCACTGCTCCTTCAGGCCTCTCCTGGCCCCTGCACCTTTGCTCTTCTTTATCTGGGGAGATGCAATATATTTCCACAACTAAGTACTGTCTCCTTTGTGAAACTGCAGGAAGAGAGCCCTTCTCTCTTACCATATTCTCAGAGTTAAATGTCTAAGTACTGGAACCAGCCATGCACTCAGTGAGAGAGAATATTTCCTAAGTCTGGGGACCATCAAGAAACCTAAATAGAGGGAGAACATTTTAAAATCTCACTTACCCATCCATCCTTCTTTCCTACCTTCTTCCTATCCACTCATCAATCCATCCTTCCTTCCTCCATCCATCCATCAATCCATCCTTCCTTCCTCCATCCATCCATCAATCCATCCTTCCTTCCTCCATCCATCCATCAATCCATCTTTCCTTCCTACCTGCTTCCATCCATCCATCATCCATCAATCCATCCTTCCTTCCTTCCTTCCTACCTTCTTCCCATCCATCCATCAATCCATCCTTCCTTCCCGCCTTCTTCCCATCCATACATCTATTCATCCACCTGTCCTTACCTGTTACCATCAATCCCCATTTCTTTCCATCTATCCATCTGTTTTACAAATGTATATTAAGTGTCTATGATGCACAAGACACTATTTCAGATATGGGAGATACAACAGACTTTTACTTTCTCTTTGGAATTGAGAGGAATGGAAAATGTGAAAAAAAATTTTAAAAACCCAACAAATCCAAAAAAGATAGTTTTTAATAGGGACAAAGAAAATATAACAGGGTAAGGAGACAGAACTACTTTGTGAAGAGTGGTCAGCCCTAAAGAAGTAACATTTGGATTGAGACCTGAATAATGTGTTGGCCAAAGATCTGTGCCAAGAGCATTCTGGGATAGTACAACTCACACAGTGGGCTGGGTGTGGGGGGCACCTGTGCATCCCTTCCCTCCCTCAACTAGGTTCCTTAGCACCCAGATGAAGGGGGCTCTAGAAGACACCTCCATGACCTACCTCCAAGGCTCTCCAGCTGGCTGGGCCACTCACAATTACTGTTCCCTAGGGGATGTGAGGAAGAGAGAAGTGTATGATAGTCAACTTTCCATCACTGTGACCAAAATACAAGAGCAACTTAGAGGAGAAAAAGTTTATTCTGGGTTTTGGTTTCAGAGGATTTGGTCCATGGTCAGCCAGCTCCGTTTCTTTGGACCCCAAGTGAGAACATTATGGATGAATAGATGTATGGATGGAAAGAAGGCAGAAGGGGTTGGTAGAGGAAATTCACTCAGCTCATGGAAGCCAGGAAGCAGAAAGAGAAAGGGCAGAGAAGATCAACCCTTCTGGGGCACTCCCTGAGTGACCTGCCTTCTCTGATCAGGTCCCAGGATTCCATTCAGCTGTCAGTGCTAAGGTCAGAGCCCTCACCATCCAATCGTGGCCTGAAAGCCCCACATCTGAACTTTGCTGCCCTGGGACCATGCCCTCAACACATGAGCTTTAGTAGGGGACATTCCAGATCTAAACATCACAGAAGGGGACCTCAGCTTGGCACTGGAAGGTTCTTGAGTTAATGCTGTAGCAGGAATTTCAGGATGGCTCAAAAGAGGTATGAGCATAGATGTATTCAGGGAGCCAAGTGGTACACACTCAAAGGGACAGAGTGTGTGGGCCATCCTGAGAGCAAGATGCACTTTCAGAATCTCGGGCTATTTATTTATTGGTACTGGGGATTAAACCCAGAGGTGCTTCACCACCAAGCCACATCCCCAGCCCTTTCTATTTTTTTTTTTTATTTTTTATTTTGAGACAGGGTCTTGCTAAGTTGCTTAGGGCCTCGCTGAGTTATTGAGGCTGGCCTTGAACTTGCTATCCTCCTGCCTCAGCCTCTTGAGTTGCTGGGATTACAGCCATGAGCCACTGTGCCCGGCTCATAGAGCTCTTTTAAAGGAAGCTGTAAATAATGAACATGAGATGAACCAGGGATGCATTTTCCTCGTCGTTAATCCTTAAACAGCATAGTATAACCGTGGTCAAGGTGGAGTTTACATTGTGTAAGCAATCTAGAACTGATTTAAAGTCTACAGGAGGATGTGGGTAGATTCTGTGCAAATACTAGAGGGGTAGCAGTATGATGCGCTCAGTTATTGTAATCGTGGGGCATGGTGGTCTGCTGCATTTTAGGATCTCTGGGTTGACACTGTTTAGTTAGTAGGTAATGTTTGGAATGTACCCACATCAGAGGTCTGTAAAAGACTTTGCCCTTGGCTTTCACTTAGTCTAAAGAAATATGTTGCCTAAGCTAAGCAGGTGTGTGGACAATCGTTCCCAGCGTGCTAAGATTTTTAGGCCTTTCTGGAGTTCAGGCTTGGAGGAAAGCAGGCCTGGGGAGTACAGCTGGGCGTGGCTGTCACAGCTTCTTAGATCCACAGCTTCCTTTCCTGGTTGTTCTGTTTCTTTTCTTTTTTAAAGAGGGAGAGTGAAAGAGAGAGAGATAATTGTTTTCCATCTGGTTTTCGTTTTTCCTCCATTTCGTGTGTACGTGGTGCTGGGGTTCGAACCCTCAGAGCCACTGCTCCAGGCCCCTGTTGGTTCCATTTCCACCAAACTATTTCTTCTTCCCTATCTAAGGAAAGAAGGGCGCGCTAACTCAGAGCGCAACAAGGTGCTTCATTTGCTCTAGAACCTTCCTGAGACCATCGACCGGTCACACGTAGTCAATAACCAACCTGAAAACCACCAACTATCCAGGACCCCCAGCCCCATGTCTCCCAGTTAGTCTGTGCTGCCTTCGACTTGCAAAGGAGACCAGTAACGAGGCTTCAATTTCTGTCTTCAAAGTTCCCATGGCCCTCAGGCGTTCTCTCGTTTAATCTTCAGAATGCACGGCAAGGCCAGGGTTGCAGAGTCTCCCCTTTGCAGAGGCTGGGGAGACCTTAAGAGCGGGAATTTCCAGGCAGGCAGGTCAGATGCAGAATCTAGGTGCTAGCACTTTCTTGTGCAATAAATTCCTCCGTTTCTTTGAAGTTGGATTTCCTTGTCAATAAAACGGACACAATAACATCCGACTCACAGGTTCTTGGGGAAATGAACTGCCTAAAATGTTTAGGACAGCCCTTGGCCTGTAGGAAGAGTCCGGTTAATGTGTTTATTGGAACTGGATGAGGAACCCAACGTGCACAGCGACAAGTCCCTTGCTTTACGGCCAGTGTCCAGCTGTGCCAGCCTGGGGATTCTTCTCAAGCCCCTGTCCATTACCCCTGAGAGGACAGATGTGATGCTGAACCCCTGGGCGGCTACTCTGACCTCCCCCAAACACCCTGGATTTTATTCCTCTCTGGACCTACAAGGGCCACCCAGTTCTGGGGAGTGGTCTTCATTTAAAATAGCAATGACCATTTAAAAAATGGTTGTTTCTGTGTTCTCCAGTTTACAGAGAATAAATTATTGCCCCAAATAGATTCATGGCTGTGTCAAAGGCCAAATCCAGGAACTTAGGGTTTCCACTGTGGTCCGTTGTCAGGATCTGGAAGGACTCTGATCATCAAACGCTTTATCCAATTATCTTCACGTCTGTGGTGTTTTCCTGCCACAGAGAAACGCAAATCGCCAGCCCTGGGGTTCGCTGGCTAGTGACAGTAGTAGGGAGACCTGGGGCATCGCTAGGGTCTTTCAAATTCTAGCAAGCCAGGCTTTCTTGCCCCCCATGTAGCCAGTCCTGTCTAAGCATCGGCGCAAACCAAGCCTGCAGTGAGCTCTCCTAACGACAACGGAGCACACTTCTTACCCAGGTTCCTCTGGCTGGTTTGTCGCAGGATAACCAGGAGACTCCTGGTGGAGTCTCTGGTCTGGTCCTTCTCTCTCCAGTGTAGTCAGCCCTCCCTACCTGAGCCCACAGCCTCAGACTGAACCAACCACAGACGGGGAAAAAAAATCATGTCTGTACTAAACGTCATTAGTCCCTAAACACTAAATGAGCTGGTAAGGTAGCGTCTACACTGTGCAAGCAGTCTAGAAATGATTTCAAGTCCACAGGAGGATGTGCGTAGGTTCTATGCAAATACCAGGCCTTTTTATATAAGCAAATTGAGCGTGTGAGGGTTGGGTTTGTGCAGCAGGTCCTGGGACCAGTCTCCTGCAGATACCGAAGGGACAGAGGACTTCCCCTCTGATGTGTCCTCTCTAATGACTTTCTGCACAGGACAGGCACATGAACAGGCCTCCTCCTGAGTTCTCTCTAGCAGAGCCCCATTCCCCTCATTTCTTACAGCCAAGCTTCTCCCAGGAGCAGCCCACAGCTGTGTCTGCTGCTCACATCCCATCCTCCTGGCCCCTTGTCAGCTGAAAGAGCCCTGCCAGAGGCCACGGAGAGTGGAGGCTGCCAAACCCGGTGGGACTCATTTCCTAAGCCCTTTTCTCTCTTGCCCCTCTGTGACACCTGACAGTCTTGACTGCAGCTTTGAAATGTGCTCTTTCCCTTGTTTCCAAGACCCCCAGCTTCCTGCTGCCTGTAGGAAGGGCTCTCCTCTGCTCACCCCCAAATGTGGCTATTTCTGGCTCCTTCCTCTTTAGAACCATCCTGTTCTTATCTTCAGTGAGGCCTCCTAAGGAACACTGTCGATCTCCGACTCGGGGCTCTGCCCCACACTCTGGGCCCTCAGGAAAGTCATGCATCTCCCCACCCCAATGTGCGCCCCTGCCAGATGGAGGCCGGACCGTGCCCAGGTTTAGGAGGCCATTGTTGTGGTTAAACAAGCCGTGGGGCAATTTCACGCTGCTAGAGAAGGTCTAACCTGGGGAAACTGCCGGGGCTTTTCCAGGCTAGGTCTTTCGATTTTTCTTAGGGATGAGCCTGTGGCTGGGTGGGCAGGGTTAAGTTGTGTGCTTGCGTGGGGTGCATTCACATAAGCCTATTGGTGCACATTAAGGCCTCCTGGGAGAAATGAGAATTAATGTCCTGGTCCTCCTATAAGCCAACAAAATTATATCCTGTTTTGCTTAGGGGAGTCCTGGTTTGTTGGCCCTTTAGCTTTTCCAGCATGGGAACATTTTATATTTTATTTGATAAGGGCATCACTTAAAATATTAAGGCGGGCCTTTTAGGAATCCTTGACCGAACACATTGGTGAATTGCAGAGTTAAATATGCTCTTTGGTTTTCTTTCTTGTTTTTGTTGTTTTGTTTTTGGTACCAGTGTTTGAACCCGGGGGTGCTTAACCACTGAATCACATTCTCAGCCCGTTTTTACTTTGAGACAGAGTCTCCCTAAGTTGCTCAGGCCTCGCTAAGTTGCTGAGGCTGGCTTTGAACTTGCGATCCTCATGCCTCAGCCTCCTGAGCTGCTGGGCTGACAGGCGTGTGCCACCGTGCCCAGCTGCCCGTCGGGTTGGTCATCCTGCCTCATGTCATTAGATAGATTTGTAGTATAAAACTCTTTTTGCCTCTGAGATTCCCTTCTCTCTGGTGGAAGCCATGCTTACTGAAGGACACTGCAGGGTGTGACAAGGACTCACTAAGATGATGAAGGACTGGACTGACACTCTGGGGCCTGGGCAGGTGCTCAGCCTTCTGACTTCCCATTTTGAGATGTGACCTTTTTTTCCCTCTGTGGTGCTGGGGAACAAACCTGGGGCTCAGGAATCCTGGGCAAGTGCTCTCCCACTGAGCTCCATAGCTCTTAGATGAGCCTCACTTCTTCCTTTCTCTCTTCTCCTTGACGGTCCTATCAGTGACCAGACTCCGAAGTCCCCACATGCTGCTTGCTTTCTTTTATCAATGCAATTCTTCTTCTTCTTCTTTTTTTTTTTAAAGAGAGAGGGACAGTAAGAGAGAGAGAAAGAGAATCAATTTATTTGATTTTTCATGTGACTTTCATTGCTCTGAAGCTTTGCTGCGTACGTGGAGCTGGAGTTTGAACTTGCGTCCTTGCGCATGCCAGGCAGTCGCGGTAACCACTGAGCCACTGCTCCAGCCCCAATGCATTTATTCTTTTTTTTTTTTCTTCAGGGCTGAGGACCAAACTCAGGGCCTTGCGTGTGCTAGGCAAGTGCTCTGCCACTAAGCTAAATCCCCAGCCCCTGCATTTATTCTTAAAGAGAGAGAGAGAGAGAAAGAATCCACTTCTATGTATTTTTCACCTCTTTTTTGTTATTCCAACAAGTAGGTGTGTATGTAGTGCTGGGGTTTGAACCCGGGTCCTCGGGAATGCCAGGCATGCTAGGCAAGTGCTCTATTGCTGAGCCACCCCTCCAGCCCCCTCCTCCACTTTCTTTTAAACATAAGCATCATTTGCATTTGGAGGCAGGCTGGAGCAGGGCTAAGCACACAGACGAACCCAGACAGTCGGTTTGAAGCCTGGCTCTGCCATTTTTAATTCTATGACTATGGCAACGCAGTTTCTTGGTGTCCGTGCGTGCGTGTAGGGTGAGAGCTTCACGCTCTAGACTTTAATGTAGGGGAGGTACACAAAATAGGGAGGCTGAGACAAATCTTGGCTCCATGACTTCCTTGCCAGGTGAGTTTGGGAGCAGCAAATGGCTCCCCAAAGTCGTGCCATCCCAATCTCTCCAGCCAGAGGCTGCGTTACTTACGGTGAAAGGGATTTTGTGGATGTGATTAAGTTAAGGATCTTGAGAAGGGGAGATTATCCTGGATTATCTGAGTGAGCCAAATGTAATCACAAGACAGAAAGTTAGGAGGAGAAACGAGGCTGGCAAGGGATCATGATGTGGCCACCTGGTGAGGAGGCACTCTTCCAGAAGGATCCTACCCTGCAGGTGCTTGGAGGTCAGCCCCGTGAAACTGATTTCAGACTCTGATCTCCAGAACAGGGAGTGGGGGTTGCAGTGTTTTGATAATGTAGTCGATAGCTGCGAAGGGAATCTTGCAAGTTATTTGGGGTCCCATTGCTACATTATAGCAGCTTTCCATCCTGAGGCTGTTCTGAGAAGCAAGCCCACCAGTCAGGAGGCCTCCGTGCCCCAGGCGTGGGCACCAGGGATGCGAGCTGAGTGGCTTTCCTGAGCCCTCTGTCTCCTGATCCCATGGAATTTTTATTTTTATCTTTAAAGAGAGAGAATCAATTTTTATTGAGTTTTTCACATGGCTTTCCTTGCTCTGACACTTAGTTGTGTACGTGGGTGCTAGCGTTTGAACCCATGTACTTGTCATGCCAGGCAAGTGCCGTAACCACAGAGCCACTGCTCCAGTCCCAGACCCCACTGAATTTTTAAATGCCCTTCTTAAAGAATTTTAGCATTGTTGGCTGCCAACCCAGAATTTGCCCCTTTCTTCTTTCTCCTTAGCAAGAAGCCTAGTTTGGGTCAGATATTGCTCTCCCACCTGCTCCTTGGTCACAGAGTCCAGCCCGTGTGCTGTGACACTAGCCCCATTCCCTCGGCCAGTATTTGGTTCTTTAGTGGGCAGGTGACCAGTTCTAGCCACTGAGCAATGGGCAGGTGACCAGTTCTAGCCACTGAGCAATGGGCAGGTGACCAGTTCTAGTCACTGAGCCAAGAGGGGAAGTTGGTGAGGACTTGGTCACAAGGCCCCTCTGGCCTCCGCTACTTCTGAGTGTGATACCTGGAGCTCCTGTGGTCTGCTTGCTGCCGGACGTTGATGAAACAGGACAGAAGGGCGGAGCCCCAGGCCTTGATGACATTTCCAAATCACTGAGCAGAAATCCCTGAAGACTTCTCTGTGACTAGAATAAAGCCGACTTCTTTTGTCTAACAGAGACAGACAGCCCAGCGCACCATCTGAGCTGGTTTTATTGACATGTCTGTTTTCATCACCCCTGAGGAGGCTGCAGGCTCCTTGGGGGGGTGGCTACCCCTATGGTCCTGTGCAGGGCCCATCACGGCTGTACAATGAAGACCTTGTATCTGATTGTCACCCTGACCTGATGACTCCCGGGATAGGAGCAGAAACAGAAGGATTCATCAGGACTTCCCGGCTTGGGATTTTGGAGTGTCCAGGTTGAAGGGAAAACTGGAGGTGGAAAATTCCAGACTTTCGATCCCATTGGGTTTTTTTTTCCTTGTGGTACTGGAATTGAACCCAGGGCCTCAGCATTCTATCACTGAGCTATATCCCTAGGCTCCCAGTGGGCCAATGGGGATTTTTTTTTTTTTTTGTACCAGGGATTGAACCCAGGGTCACTTAGCCACTGTGCCACATCTTCAGCCTGGTTTTTATTTTTTGTTTTGAAACAGGGCCTCACTAAATTGCCGAGACTGACTTTGAACTTGCCATCCTCCTGCCATCCTCCTGCCTCAGCCTCCCAAGCTGCTGGGATTACAGGTATGTGCCACTGAAGCAGCTTCCCTGGGCATTTTTAAGGTAACCAATTTGACCTCTTCTCTCCACTGTGAGAGCCTAAGGAAAATGCGTGGGACTCCAAGGATCAAGGCTAAGACCCTAGTGGGTACTTATTTGGGCTCCCTAGTCTTTAAAGATGGGCCTCACTCTGAGGTTATCCTTTGTAAATCATTCTTTCTCCAGAGCTATTTGCGTCAATGAAGATCAGGGCTTTGATATTAAGGTGCTTGGGAGAAGCCACTGAATGACAGGAGTCCCAGGAGGGGGAAAACCCCTCCCCAACTTGAATGAAATCCATTTTCATTGCTGAGTACGCTCAGCCTCCTCCACCTCCAATCTGCCCCCTCCCCTAGCCCCCAACTGCAGGGTAGTGGTCACTTGAGCTTTGAGGTTCTGGGTCCCTCATGCTCTGGCCACTGGAAGGCACCCCAGGCTGCGGGGAGCCTATGGTTTGGCCCTGAGCAGCCCTCTGTTTTGGTGCTTCTTCCAGACCTGGGAGATCACACCTTGATTTTTCCATGGTAACAGATCCCACCCTCTCCCCTCCTCTCCTCCTTCCTCAGCCTCCCTGCTTGGCAGGGGTTGGAGCAGATGTTGTCACCTCTGCCTGTGTGGCAGCCAGACGCTCTGTGACAATGTCAACACAGCCAGGACAGAAACTGAAGTGCTCTTGCTGAAACAAATCCTCTTAAATCCTTTAAACACAGAAAAGCAAGGGAAGTGAAGGGTAAAGGCAGGTGCGAGGGGAAAGAGCTCTGGATAGGCTTCACTGCCCCCTTTGTGTGGGGAGGCCCCCCTGGATTTATTGGGATAGCTGACAGAATTGTTTGTGGGGTACCGTGCAATCATCTGTGCTTGTTGTGAGATGACCACCATCATGCAGTTCCTTAACAGAGCCTTCGTTTTACATAGTTACCATGTTGGTTTTCTGTCCCATGAGAGCATTGAAGATCTGATCCCTTAGCAAATTTCAAACACGCAAAACAGCATCTTGAGCTATAGCCACAGTTCCTGGAATGTATCCCTTCTGGCACTGAAGTCTGCCCCTTCGATCAGCATCTCCTCATCTCCTTATTCCCCAGCCCCTGGCAGCCTCACACTATCATCTGCTCCTGTGACTTTTCAGGACCCACCTGTATGTGAGATCATGTGATATTCATCTGCCTGCATCTGGCTGATTTCATTTTTGCTTTTTGTCCTCCAGGATTTCCTTCTTTCTTATGGCTGAATAATATTCCATTATTCCCTATCTATTTTTCTATCATCCCGCTATGCTATCTAGTTATCTATCATCAATCTTGCCCACCACAGTCTTTATCCATTCCTGTGTCCATTGTCCATGGACTCTCAAGTTCATTTACTATCTAGATTACTACGAGGAATGCCGCAATGAACATCGGGGACCAGATATCCCTTTGAGATCTTCATCTTATTCCCTCTGGACATACATTCCCCGACTTAACGATGGTTTAAGATTAAAATTTTCAACTTTACAATGGTGTGAAAGTTGTCGGCATTTTGCAGAAACTGTACTTTGAATTCAGAATCTTTTCCTACGCTATCAATCTTCCGTCGATCCTGCTTTGTGATGGTGGACAGTGGCGGTGACCACAGTTTCTCATCAGATCCTCAACCATCAGCCCTCAACTGGGAGGGCACAAGGATTCTGGACACTTTCAGCCCAGGACATCTTCAACTTACTACAGTGCTTTGGACCTAATCCCAATCTAGGTGAAGGAGAATCTGTGTGCTCAGAAGTGAGATTGCTCGATCCTGTGTATGGAAGCAGGGGAGCAGGAAAACTCTCTCCCCAGCCAGGGGCAGGCTGCGTAGCCCCTGGAAAAGAAACACAGGAGGCATGAGGGCTCCCTTTAATATTTTGTGTACTTAGAGCCGGGGGCAGCTAAGTGGTAGAGAATTTGCCTGGCATGCCCCGAGGCACGGGTTCCATCCCCAGCCCTGAGCCAAACAAAACGAAGCAAATGAATTATGCACTTAAAACAGGCACATTTCAAAGAAAGCACTCACTGGGCACACTGGCTCTACAACAAGAGACTATTAGTTGTGTGCGCAGTCTGACTTGTGCTAAGCCTGCTTAGTAATTTAGATCCCAGGTGTGGCAATGCAAGAAAGTTTACAGGGGAAACGAGTGGGATGAGTGGGTTATAAGGGTCTTTTTTTTTTTTTTTTTTTTTTGAGAGGGACAGTGAGTGAGAGAGAAGCAATGTGATTTAGTTTTTCATGTGGTTTTCGTTGTTCCCACACTTCTTTGTGTACGTGGTGCTGGGGTTCGAACCTGCGTCCTTGTGCATGCCAGGCAATCGCCATAACCGCTGAGCCACTGCTCCAGCCCTGGTTATGAGAGTCTTAACCCAATCAGTGCATTAATCCACTGACATGGGTTGACTGGGTTGTAAATGAAGGCAGGCAGGGTGTGGCTGGAGGTGGGTCCCTGGGCGTGTGCCTTTGGGGTTTAGATTCTGTCCCTGGTGTGCAGAGCTCTCCCTGCTTCCTGGTGGCCAGGTCCTGAGCTGCTTTCCTCTGCCACGCCCTAGGACCCAGAGCAATGGAGTCCACCATCTTTAGACTGAGATCTCAGGAACGCTGAGTCCCAAATAAACTTTTCCTTCTTGCTGAATGTTCGTTTACAGAGACACAAGCTGACGAACACAGCCATTCCATGGGCAGGCTCAGCTTGAGCAGGGTCAGTCCCGTTCTGGTTGTTCTGCCTTTCCCTACTCTGGTGGGCACCTCTATGGGCAGCTTCACAAGGCCGCGGGCCTGCTGGCTTCTGGGTCTTCCTGTGCTGGGGGCACCTGCAGGGGACGGAAGGACTCTGGAAACACACACCCTACCTTTGCCCCTCCTATAATTCAGGGGCAGAATGTCCCTTGAAGTGTATTAAAGGCTGGGCCTCAGCTTGGCGCTCTGGGGAGAAGGTGGAACCTTTAAGAGGTGGGGCTGTTGGGAACTTTTAGCAGAAGATTGCCTGACTCTGGTGTCTTTCTCTTTGCTCTCTGGCCACCGTGAGTTGAACCAGTTGCTCTATCATATGCCCCTGCCCTGGTGTGCTTCCTCGCCACAGCTCCAAAAGCAACAGGCCCCAGCAACCAAGGACCAAAGCTTCTGAAACTATGAGCCGAACGAACCTTTTTTTCCTTGTAAGTTCACTATCTCGGGTGTTCTGTCACAGTGATGGAAAGCTGACTAGCACAGCCCTTTCAGGCCAGAGGAGGTAACATCTCCCAGCACTTGTGCTCTCTGGAGCCTCACCACTCCTTACCACTTCCTTAGCCCTGACTACACTTCTGTAAAATAGTCCATTGGTGACATTTTTTTTTTTTAGTTGAACACTTTGATGTGTGCTATCTGTTTCCTGCCAGGCTCTGGGTCCACTGCCACTAACCCTTTTTTTCATTTAGGCTTAAAATAAGTTGGGGTACCTGTCTGTCCTGATTTGGTAGCCAATACCTATGGCTGTGGGCTGAGCCTTTACATGAGCCTCTCTTGCCAGGGTTCTAATGGTTTCTTTTCCAAACTTTCTACTGGGGTCCTCATTTGTTCATTAATTTCTTTCTTAGCCTGAGTTCAAGACTTGGAGTAACATAGAAATAGCCAAAATTTAGGCAAACTACAGTGTAATGTAGCTTTGTGGTCTCGGGCAATTGCTTGACCTTGTGCCTCAGTTTCCCTATCCTTAAAATGGACACAATAATAGCATTACCTTGACCTCACCAGGTTTTCATCAAGGTAACTGGGTTGAAGCGTGTAAGGCACACGGAGCAAGTGCTCCATAAGCAGAAGCTGTTGCTATTCTCCTGGAGAAAGGATCTTACTGGGGATTCAGGTTTGAATAGCAGCTTTGCTGTTGAATAGCTGGGTGACCTTGGAGCTGTGGCTGAAGCTCTTTCTGGTTTAGCTTCCTTTTGTCTCACCTGGGTCTTTGCTCTGTTCTGCCTGGGGTGCTGCAGGGAAGGGAAGAGAAAGGCAGGGTGGGGTTGTGAGGGTTTGTGCTGGGGATGGAGCTGGGTGGGCAGCTGGAGGTGAGATCACTTTTCTGGCTTTCTGGAGTTTTTGGAAGCCTGAGATGGATATTCCCTGGCAGTGGGTGTGCCAGAAACCTCCAGACAAGGAATGACCAGGCCTAGAGAAGAGAGAATGTGCAGCCTGGCGGATGGGCAGGGAGCGGAGGGGCTGCAGGGCTGCTGTGGTTATCTAGAGCACCCAGCCCAGGAGCTGGCTCAGTCTCCTGGGGCCCGAGGGAGCCCAAGGCCATGTCTTGTGACAGATGCATCTGCAGCTCCTCCAAATGGGCCTCTCTCCACCCAGCCCGTGTGGGGTGCTTACTGAGTAGATCTGCATCCCTTCCCCAGTGGCCCTTAATCCACAAGGGCTGGACAGTGACCGCCAGCCTGCATTCCACTCGGCTCCAAGCACCCAGAGGGAATGTCCCTGTCCTCCCTGCTCTGGGTGGCTTCTGGAAAACTCTCCTGCCTCAGCTCTTCTGTGATCGCCCTGACTCCCGTCACATGGCCTGGGGGACTCTCAGTTTCCATCTGCGCTCCCTGAGACTGCCTGGCAGATAGCTGGGCTCTGGTGGCCAGGCACAGGCTCCCACTGGCCAAGGACCAACGGTTATTTACCAGGCCCTCCGAGCGTCTGTCTCCTCCAGGCCAGCGCGCCCCCCTTGGGGTGACCCAAATACATATTTTCTTTGTCCCTCCCTCTCCCTTTTCTGGCAAATACATTCTTCTGTGTCTCTCTTGACTGCCTGAGAGAGGACGTTTCCAGGCCCCTACTTGGGTATTTTTAGAACTTGGCTGGCTGACCCACTCCCCCTTTCCTGAGGTTTTTTTCAGTTGGCAGACACCTACGATATCTGTTGTCTGACCTGTCACACAGTCCCAGTTTGTCAAATGCCACTTGAGACTGGCTGCTGTCAGGGCCGGAAGGCAGTGCAGGGCCCAGGGTGCAGTGCCCAGACTGGGTGACCTGGGACACAGTTTCTTCCCCCGCCCCCCACCGGCTCACCCATACCTCCCGGAACAGAGGACAGTCGGAGATGGGGAAGAGGATCTAAAGTGTCAAATCAAAGCACCAGTGGATTCTGTACTGAACCACGTCCCCACCCTGACTCCCACTTCCACTTAGAAACATCTCCCCCATCTTTTCTTCTCCTTCCTCCCCCACTACCCTCTCTCTCCCTCTCGTACTGGAGATTGAATCCAGGGGTACTTAACCATTTAGCCACACAACCCCCCGCCCCTTTTGTTTTTGAGACCAGGTCTCACTAAGTTGCTCAGGGTCTTGCTAAGTTGCTGAGGCTGGCCTTGAACTTGCCATCCTCCTGCCTCAGCCTCCAAAGCCACTGGGATGACAGGCATGTGCCACCACACCTGGCCCGGCTTCTGCCATCTTTCAATCCCACTAGAGTCACTCAGGGGACAGAGCAGATGTGAGACGCTTCCTTTCTGTCCATTTCAGCAAGTTCCCTGAGCCAGCTCTTCCTGTGTTGAAAAATTGATTATGATTATTTTTAACTAGCAGATTTCAACACAGGATGAGGTTTCTGAAAACACCTATTCTTAAAATAATAAAAAAGCTTCAACCTTCCAGAGAATATTTATAATTAGATAAAAAGACTCCCATTATTCTCGAAGGACCTAAATAAATAAATAAAAATAAGTGAGAAGTCTAAAATAACAACTTTGATTCTGGTTATTTTTCACTGATAGCATTTTTATAAAAAAGAAATTCAGAGTTGGATACGATAGATAATGTGGTCCCTTATCTGGCTCTTTGGAAGGAAATCCCAAATCCCTGTCAATCATTGTGTTAGGTTGCAGAAGTCCCTGAGAGACTCAGGGTGCTGAGGACAGGGAGGTTTGGGGTCACTGTGTGATCTGGAGGTCCCACATGAGCTCTGTGTCCTTGAGTCACATCTTAACAAGGACATCCTTGCCGCAGAGGGCAAGGGAAGCTCTGATCAGAGCTGGATGAGCTTAAACTTTGCCCTCGGTTGAGCATTTGTCTTCCCAGTGTCCTTGGCAGAGGCGGGCGAGGTGGACGTGTGAATTCTTCGTGTCACTGTGGGCTTGCAGCTCTGCAGTCTGTGACTAAATGCTTCCATATAATACCGTAAGGAAACACACTCGATCACTGACCACTGGTAACACCAACATTCTGCCAAGCATGCTTCGTCCATCCTCCTGGTGAATTTTTCTTTCTTCTTTCTTTTTTCTTTTTTTTGTACTTTAAAGCAAATATCAAATAATGTAAATGCCTTTAAATGTTTCAATCTGTATCTCTAATTGATAAGGAGCAGAAAAACAACCAAACAAGAGGAAACCCCACAAATGATCCCCACCAGAATTAACAGCAGCTTGCGATATCCTCTAACAGAGTTCGTGATCAATTTGCGCCAATCGTTTCAAAATGTCTTTTTTATCCATTGGTGGCTTCTGCTCAGGATTTAATAAGATCTACAGGTTGTGTAGAGTTGATTTTTGTATTTTGAGAGAGGGGAAGAGAGAATCAATTTTTTAAATTGGTTTTTGTTTTTCCATACGGAGTTACGTATGTGGAGCTGGGGATTAAACTCGGGTCCCCATGCAAGCCTGGCAAGCGCTCTACCCCTGAGCCACCTCTTTGGCCCCAGAGTGATGCATTTTTTTGAGTCTCCCTCCCT
This sequence comes from Aplodontia rufa, assembly GCA_004027875.1. Taxonomy (NCBI): domain Eukaryota; kingdom Metazoa; phylum Chordata; class Mammalia; order Rodentia; family Aplodontiidae; genus Aplodontia; species Aplodontia rufa. The sequence goes on from PVKS010026572.1 coordinate 26,890, forward strand.
TTCTCTAGTATTAAACTAGTTTTATTATCACAAAACATTTCAAACACACGCAAATATGGAGAGAGGACGGTGAAGCCCAGACACCCGCTGCCTGCTTCTAGGGTTCCTTGCGTGCAGATGACCTCGCTGCCTCCCCACCCCACCTCCACTCCTATCCCCAATGTATGATTTTCAAACAAATCTCAGACTTTACGTAATGTCAAAGGTAAATACTTCTGTGTGTATCTCTAAGAAGGAGTTTTTTATTTATTTTTATCCATTAAATATGGTCTTACAATTAGGAGGGAATCATTATTGAACAATCAAGAGCAAATGTGTAATGACAGAGCCAGCCAAGGCTGATCCACTCCATGGTTCCCCCTATTAAACCCCCGTGTTAATTGCACTTCTTGTGGAAGTTGAAGGTTCCCCTCTGAGTTGATTCCCCCATACTCCCTCCCTCCGGTCTCTGATATCCTTCCTATTCCCTCCCCTCCCTGCCCCCCTCCCTATGTCCCCCAGCATCCTAGGCAAGGTTCCTCTGTTAAGAAGGAGTTTTTTTTTTTTAAAGAAAACATTTTTGTAGTCAGTTTTTCCCCCACCATGACAACAACAGTGTAGAGAAGGAAGTTTATTTGGGGTTCATGGTTTCAGAGGTCTTGGTCCACAGATGACCAACTCCATTGCTCTGGTCCCAAGGTGAGGCTGACCATCAGGGCGGAAGGGCGAGGCAGAAGAAAGCAGCTCAGGACACTGCACCAGGAAGCAGATTCAGCTGTGCCCAACAGGGACAGAGTATGTACCCAATGGCACACCCCCAGTGGCCTACCTCCTCCAGCCACACCCTACCAGCCCACAGTTACCCATTCGTCCATTCAAGAGGGTCAACCACTGATCAGGTGAAGGCTCTCATAAACACTATCAATTCTCCTGTGAGCTTTCCTGCATTTCACACACACACACGCTTTTGGGGAACACCTCATATTCAAACCATAACCACCACATTGCCAGGCATGGTGTTACATGCCTGTAATCTCAACAACTTGGGAGGCTGAGGCAGGAGGATCACAAGTTCAAGGCTAGCTTCAGCAACTTAGCAAGATCCTGTCTCAAAAAATACAAAGGACCAGAGATGTGGCTCTGTGGTAAAGTGCCCATGGGTTCAAATCCCCAGTTCTAGAACAAAAAACACCCACAATGTTATAAAAATCAACGATGCCTAATGGCCATCTAACATCTGACAGGAGATGTAGACTTTTCCCTGAAACCTCCTTTTTCATTTGCTCTCTTGCAGTTGGGATTCAAACATGGTCCGCACGTGTCATTTAGTTGATATGTGCCATGGACTGAATTGTGTCCCCACAAAATGTATTTGAGAATTTGTACTTAATAGCCACGGCACAAAAGAGTCAGCAAAATGAGTGAAAGGTATTCGTGAATCTGGCTGGCGTTCTTCACTAAGCCCTGTGATACACTTACCTCTAGTGGAGAATGGGACATCAAGTGATCACAGCCCAACTATTTAACCAGCAGCCCTTGTTCCAATCCTCCACTCACCCATCAATCTTATCATCATTTGCAATTCCCTGCAGAAGGTTAGAAGGAGGGAATGCACTGAGCAGCAGATACGAACA
>PVKS010026573.1:0-28483 GCA_004027875.1 Aplodontia rufa
TGAAAAACTAAATAAAGTTGATTCTTTCTCTCTCTTTTTTTTTTCTCTCTCTCTCTCACTGTCCCTCTCTCTAAAAAAAAAAAAAAGATTAACCAAGAGGAAAAAATAGCAGTTTTAACACACATGCAGCTTACATCACCCAGGAGAAAACTTTCCCAAAGCAGTGTCTCAGAACTCTGTTCTAAACAGTATTTTAACAAAAAGCATAAATCTTGACATAGAGACAAGACAAAGGAGCCCACAGCTTCCGCTTCTCAAAGGCAGGAAAAGAAGGGAAAGCAACATTCGGCTTCCAGATTCCTGTGGGTGCGTCTCTAGCTGATGTCAGCCCTTCCCAACTCCAATAAGATAGAATGTACATCTTGTCTTAGGCAGAAACTGGGGAGGGGAGGTAGAAAGACCTGTTGTCTTCATAATTCACTGTCCAGCCACAAGGCAGAGGGCAGACAGACCTCTGATTTTTCAACTGTCTTCTGTTAAACAATCCTTAGTATTTAAGGAGGAAACATTTTGGTTTCCTGAAAGGGATGCCTGAAGTGGACCTCTCTTTTGCCAACATTCTAAGGTTTCATGGCTTTATCTTTTGGTTACACCCATCTAGAACTCCACAATCTTGGAATGAATTCAGGTATCCACCCTCTCTATCCCTCCTCTTACCACTTGGTCAGAAATTACACAACTGAGACACCAATACTCTTCACAGCATACTGCTTAACCGGGCCTCACTACTGCCCAGTTACCAGGTTTTGGTTATTGGAATATTTCCACTGACTGCAATGACCACTTCAAACTTTCTTCATTCTTCCTGCTCTCCCGCCTCCCCTGCCAACCTTACTTTCTATAGATGGCTCAAATTCAGAGCAAACAAAAGTAAACAGATGGAAACTTCTTCCGCTTCCTGCCTGCATTCACACACATTCTCTGTTCCTATAACAGTGGAGAATGCACCTTCCCATCCAAGGTCAAAATATAGTCATGCATGGTGTTATGACCTTCTGGGCAAGGATGGACTGAATGTACAACTGTGGTCTCGTAAATTTACAACGGAGCTGAAATTCTTCTATTGCCTAATGATATCATAGCCATCTCAAAGTCTCAGCACAATGCATTCCCCATGTGTTGGTGGTTACAGGGATATAGAAGACCTACAGTGCTACCAGTCATGTAAATGCACAGCACACCCGGTGGAGTGGTGCACACCTGTGATCCCAGCTACTCCGGAGGCTGAGGCAGGAAGATCAGAAATTCAAGGTCAGCCTGATCAAATCAGCACAATTCTGTCTAAAATAAAAAGTAAAAAGAGCTGGGGGTACAGCTCAGTGAGCAAGGCTCCAGGTTCAACCCCAGCACAGGGGAGTGGGGAGAAGCACAGCACACAGTTATGAACAGTACGTAACACTACATCATAATAGTTAACTACCATCTAACTGATCTGTGTGTTTACTATACTACTCCTTTCATCATTATGTTAGAAGGCACTTCTAATTTACAAACAAAAGATAAAAACCAAAAATTCCAAGGGTACTGTAAAACAGCACCATGCTTGCTATGCAACAGGAACCGAATGTGTCTTGCATTTACTGCAGATAGATTGCAGAAGGCCATACAGGGTGATGACCCTCTGGGTTGTGTAAGTGCACTCTCAGATGTCCACACAATGAAGACATCATCTGATAACACATGTCTCAGTATGTCCGCTGTTGATAAGTGACACAGGACAATACTTCTATCTGCACTCTGAATCAGTGGAGGTCTAACTTAGATGGGGTGGGGGTGGGGTGAGACAAAACAGGCCTCCCTAAGGAAATGACAAAGAGACCTGAAGGGCAAACAGAAAGTCAGATCAGAAGAACCAAGGGGAGTATGGGGTTGGGTTAGGACACTGCAGGCTGAGGGAGAGAATCTCCATGTAGCCATTTAGAAATAGGGACTCCTGTTCATGGAATCTTCTTTCTAAAGACTTGCACTGAAATGATCCTTTCTCTTCTAGATCTTCATCCCATCACATTTAATAGCATTTTTTACTTTGCATATGCCACTAAAATTTGATTTACACACATGAAAATTGAATTTAATGTAATTTCCATGGGTCAGGAAATAGTCTTTGGATTTTTTTCCCAATCATTAAAACATGCAAAGAGGGTTCTTAGCTTGTGGGCTGTTAGACACATGTAAAGACAATGCTATGGTTTGGAAATGGTTTATGTCTCCCAAAATGCATGGGCAAAGAGCTTGGTCCTCAGTGGCAGTGTGGGGAGTTGGTGGGACCCCTAAGAGGTAGGGTCTGGGGATGTCACTGAGCGCCGCCCTGGAAAGGAACTGATGTAGTTCTTCTGTGACTCTGATTAGTTCCCAAGAGGGTTGTTACAGAAGAACAAGCCTGGCCTCTGGCTTGCTGTTCACCATGTGATCTCTCCCTCTCACGAATGCTCCCTCTGTGATGCCCTCTGCCGTGAGTCCTCATCAGATCCTCTTTAGTGCCAACACCAAGCCTTTTAACCACCACTAAATAAACCTCTTCTCTTATAAATTACCCAGCCTCATGTGTTTAGCTAAAGCAGTAGGAAATGAACTAATACAAATGATTCTCAGCTCCTGGGCTGTTCAGATACAGCCAGTTCCCCAGGCTATGGTTGTGCCCTGTTTGTTGACCTCCTTACCCTTATGGCTTTAATTGCTGTCCACCCACAATAATTCCTAACTTTAGATCTGTAGCCCTCTGGTAGTCAGCTTTTTTGCTGCTGTGACCAAAAGACCTAATAAGAACCACATACAGGAGGGCTCCTGGTTTCAGAGGTCTCAGTCCACAGTTGGCCGACTCCATTGCTCTGGGCTTGAGATGAAGCAGAACATCATGGCGGAAGGGTGTGGAAAGGAAAGCAGCTCAGCACACGGTACCAGGAAGCAGAGAGAAACTAAGCTCAGTTCACAAAATATAAACCCCAAAGGCACAACCCCCAGCGATTCACCTCCTCCAGCCACGCCCTATCTGCCTACAGTCACCACTCAGGTAATCCCAGGACTAATGCACAGATTAGGTTAAAGCTCTCATAACCCAATTATTTCATCTCTGACCCATCTTGCATTGTTTCACACATGAGCATTTGGGGACACCTCATATCTAAACCATAATAAGTCTGGACATATTTTTTTGAAGTTCCAAACACATATCTAACCGGTTATTCAACACCTCTTCTTGAATGTCTCCTTAGGACCTTAAGATCAGCACATCCCAAGATGACCTCAACTCCTTTGTGAGCCCACAAATCTAATCAAGTGCCAAGCTCCACGGAGTCTATATTCTGCTCATTTCTTGAAATCATTCTCTTCTCACCACTCTCTCCAGTCATTCTAATCCAAGTCATCTCTCTCATTTGCTTTTCTGTGACCATTTCCTAAATGATCTCCTACAAACTCATCTGTTTTGCAGTGTAACACTGCAAAACACAACTCAGATAAGAATGGGGCTGGAGCGGTGGCTCAGCGGTTATGGTGCTTGCCTGGCATGCCCAAGTTTGAGAGTTAAAACCCCAGCACCATGTACACAACAAAGTCTCGGAGCAACAAAAGCCTTGTGAAAAACTCAATAAAAAAAACAAAATTGATTCTCTCTGTCTCTCTCTCTCTCATTGTCCCCTCTTTCTTAAAAAAAAAAAAAAACAACTTTTCTGCATTCACTTTGTGCAAAAATCTTTCACTCAAATTAAAGCCCATGAGCCTATAGGTTGCTGGCTTATCTCTCCCTCCTCACTTTTCCTCTTCCCTTCCTTCACCCTTACTGGTACTATCCCAGTCTGTACATTTTGAGCTTTCTTTAAGAAGTCCTTCTCCATCAGGTGCACTAAATCTAACATTATGTTTATCATTTTGATAGCCAAATGTTTCTGTTACTAAATCCAGGTTGAGTGGCTCATCCCATGGAAAAACCATGGGTTATCTGAGAGATGAGTGTTGGAGAGAAAGAAAGACTTTATTCAGTGGCCAAAGCATGGAGGAGTTTGCTCACAAATCAGTTTCTCATCTAGAGGGGTTAAGGGATAGGATAGGAATAAAGAGGGAGAGGGAGAGACTACAAAAGGGAAAGGATATTCATGTCTTTGTGGAGAACAGATGGAGATCTTCCGGGAACCCAAGGGCCACCTCTTTTCACTCCTTTCATGGTCCGGTGTTTCTGGTCATGCTGGCTGGTAGGTGTCTGTAGCCTAAAGAGGGAGAGGTGGGTGAGACTAAGCAAGTGGAGGTCAAGTTAGCACATATTACAGTTTGGGACAAAACATGTCAAACGATCAATATGTTTACGTGTAGTGCTGAGTGGAATCTGACCCAAAGGTTAAGACCAAAAAAAAAAAAAAAAAAAAAAAAGAGAGAGAGAGAGAGTAAGAGAGAGAGATGGACACAATATGAAGGCAAAGATGCCAAACCTTTTCATCCCATTCCAGTCACCCATTCGACATCTATAGGCCCAAGTGAAGAGTCACAGTGTTTTCAGCAAAAACAGCCTTCAGGTCCCCCAAGGATAACAGAGACAACTGTTAGTAACATCATAACTCACACGTCACAGGTGTTATCTACAGCAAAGCCACAAGGGCTAATAATAGATTACCGTACCGTGTGACCTCCAACATTAGTGATTTTGAGTCAACCAAGAGAAAGTGAAGCTAGAGAGTTTCCTCGAACATTTCCAACAGCACTTGTTAAACAAGCTGATTACTAAACAGGTCAGTTTCTAAGCAATTTTTTTTCCATTAGTCTGTTTTTGTAATAGCAATATCATCGTTTCAGTTATTAGGCTCAAGATGTTTTTGGCTATTCTTGGTCCTTACACTTGCAAATAAGTACTAGGATCATCGAAAGACATCAAAAGACATCTTCTTTCATGAAGAGTATTCATGAGCCACTAGGAGAACGAGACCTAGAAATTCTAACTCTGATGGAACGAGAAGGCATCGAAACTCTAAGCCACAAAATATGCAGAAGGGCTTCCAAAACAGCAAAGATCAAACTGTGGTTCCTTTGGGAAGAGACAGAACGGGAATGAATATTTATTTCTACAAATACCAGAAAGAGCCAGGAAAGTGGATTTCTCCAAGGTAAGGTGACATTCCCAGAGGTACAACCAATCCCCCAATTTTTGGCACTGATGAGATCAGGGTGCCTCTGGCAATAAGAATATCCATGGACCTTGTTTGAAGCTGAGATAGAATGGAAGGGTCTGATTATCCCCAAAAGGTACTTTTTATTTTTCTTTCTTCCATCTTTGGCAGCTGTAGATGTCCAATGCCTGATAGCCACTCAGAGACTTTTGCTTTGGCTGCGGTGGCTTCACTCTTGGATCCATCCCAGATGACTGCATCTCTCTGAAGCTGCTTCAGGTGTCCCACTTGAGTACCCAAGGAGCCCCTACCCCCCATGACTAAGTAGAGAGTTTGCAGTTAGCCTGTATAAACAGACTTTCTCTTACCCATGTATTGCTTCCTCTTATGCTGCAGAACAAGTCCTAATAAAAACTCTTGGATGGTTTTACTTTGCCTAGTCATGACTGCAATCTCCAGCAAAGCAAGCTGAACAGGTTGCAGTCAGAGCTGGTAACACTGAAGTGTGCAAGCAGCCAGCAGCCAGGGATGGCAGCACTGGGAGGCGAGCAGCAACAGCACAGCAGGTGGAGCGCAATGGAGAGCTGGCTCTGGCTGCTGGCTCTGGCTCCTGAGAGTTCCAGGGGCTGCTGGGAGCTGCTGGCTCTGGCCCCCAGAAGAGCAGCGGGGAGAGCTGCTAACCCTAGGAGCTGGGAGCCACGGGCTCTCAAACTTCAGAGCTACTAACACTAAGGGAGCTGCACTTTGCCTGTTTGTGATTTTTTTTTTTTTTAAGAGAGAGGGACAGTGAGAGAGAGAGAGAAAGAGAGAATCACTTTTATTTAGTTTTTCATGTGGATTTTGTTGCTCTGACACTTTGTTGGGTAACTGGTGCTGGGGTTTGAACTCGCATATTCGTGCACGCTGGGAAAGCGCCCTAACCGCCAAGCCACTGCTCCAGCCCCCCAACATGTTATTCTTAAGAGTGAAATCTCAGAAGCATTTTAAAGTCAATAATAAGGATGTCCATTATTACTCTTACACTCAACGTTTAAAAGAAATTGTAGCCTGTTCCATAGAGGAAAAAGAAACTATATAAATTAGAAAGATCTTTTCTGTGACATGTAGAAATTAAGGCAAGAGAGGAAGACGTGCTATATTTATCCAATTTATCCAATCTTTGTCTCCACTTTTAGGGAAATTTTCTTCATAATTCCCATAAACTTCAAAGCAATTCTCCAATAACTACTTAGGCTTAACCATGAGTTTACCTTATTTTTCTGCATGTTATTTCTTCCATACTTAATTTATTTCTTTATTAGATTAATATTTTTACATATTTGTGGCGCATCCTTGAATAATTATTTGATAAATGTTCTGAAAGTGGTGCAAACTCTTCTACTCTTTCATTCATTTTCATTCTTTTTTTTTTTTTCAGGGCTGAGGATCGAACTCGGGGCCTTGCGCATGCTAGGCAAGTGCTCTGCCACTGAGCTAAATCCCTAACCCCTCGTTTTCATTCTTGAGTGATAGATTAGTTGAAGTTTAGATAAGTCTGAAGATAATTTCCCTTCAACTTTTGCTTTGATCATTTTTAGTATCAAGCATCGCTAATAAGAAATGTGTTGGGCTGGAGTGGTGGCTCAGTGGTTGCTGCACTGTCTCTGAGCAATGCCACATGAAAAACTAAATAAAAGTGATTCTCTCCCTCTCTCTCTTTTTCACTGTCCCTTTCTCTTAAACAAACAAACAAAAATGTGTTACCACTGAGCTTTTTCTGTTTTCTAAGCAATCTGTTCTCTTTGGAAATGCAATTTTCTCTTTGACTTTGACAACATGGAATTTCACTAGGAAATATTCAGTGTTGGATTTTTTAAAAATTATTCTGCTGAGCATTCAATGGGCACTTTCATTTAGAAGATTCTAATTTTTCTTTAGTTGTTGATAATGATTTTCTAAACACTTTGACAGGTCTTCTCTGTCGTTCAAATTTGAGGCCCTGGGATTTCACCAACTGGGAAGGGAACTCTCCAAGCCATGATGGCAGGGACCAGAGCAGTTTTCGGCTCTAGGCACATTTCTGCCCTATGTAGACCACATTCTTATCATTTAGAACTTCCCAACCCTCATACAGTTTTCCCTATCTGGGTGTCACCAAGTGGCAGATCAAGTTCTGGCACCCTCCACATGACCTTAAGTTTCAGCAACAGGATCCAGTTAACAGCTTTGGTGGCAATAAAACAGGACATGGGGATTCAGGAGGTGCTATCTGCATCGCAAAACATAAAGCCAGATACCCACCCCTCAGTCCATGAAGCTATAATACATGAGGACTGGACAAAGCATACTAAAAATGTTCTCTTATCTCAAAAAAATTGATCATATTACAGTTGTATAGGTCAGCAGTCTGATATGGGTCTCTCAGGGCTACTTAGGACTATGTTCCTAATTAGAGGATCTAAGAAGTATCTTTTATCATTTCTAGCTGCTGGAGACTGTCTACATACTTGTTTTTGTTTCTCTGTTTTTCCTTTATTGGTGTATTATAATTACACACAACAGTGGGATCTGTTATATATTTATACAAGTACACAACATAGGTGTTAATTTGGTCAATTTCATCTGCAGCATCTCCCCTCTCCCTTCTCTCCTCCATCCTCCTGGTCCCTTCCCTCTACTCCACTGTCTCCCTTCAATTTTCATGAGATTCCCCATTTTCCCTCATCCTTTTTTTGTCTCTAGCTTCTACATATAAGAGAAAAGATGCCCTCAACTTTCTGAGTTTGTCTATTTCACCCAACTTGATGTTTTCCAGTTCCATCCATTTACCAGCAAATGGCATAATTTCTTTTTTTAAAATTAATTTTCATTAAGAAATTGAGTTATTGTACAACCGTAAATGCATAGAAAGTAACAATATGATATGCATATATTCTTAAACCAGAATTACCCCCTAGATCTCTCCTTATTCTCCGTCCCTTTCCCCTCCCCCACTACATATCTATGGTTGCCCTAGATTATGTGTTGCTATGCCTTTGTTGGGTCTAATGCATGAGATTGACTACATTTCACACAGGCCTGGGTTTAGCATGAGCCTCCAAAAATGAGTGAAAACATTCAACCCTTGACCCTCTTGTTTTCACTATCTTTGCTCAGCATGATTTCGCACATCGCCATCCATTTGCCTTCATTGGATGCAATATCATTGTTCTAATAGCTGAGGTTCTATGGTATATATGTACCAGAGCTTTTGGATCCATTCATCCAGTGAGGGGCATCTGGGTTGGTTCCATAATTTAGCTATTGTAAATTGAGCTGCTATAAACGTGGATTTTGCTGTGTCGCTGTAACGTGCTGATTCTAACTCCTCTGGAAAAATACCCAGAAGAAGGAGAGCAGGATCGTATGGTGGGTCCATACCTAGTTTTTTGAGGATTCTCCACATTGCTTTCCAGAGGGGCTGCACCAGTCTGCAGTTCCACCAACAGTGTGCTAGTGTTCCTATCTCCCCACAGCCCCTCCAGCATGTGTTACTATTTATATTCTTCATTTTTTTGCCAATCTAATTGGAGTGAGGTGAAATCTCAATGTAGTTTTGATTTGCATTTCCCTGATTACTAGTGATTTAGAACCTTTTCTCACATATTCATAGGCCGGCTCAACAAATGGCATAATTTCATTCTTCTCTATGGCTGCCTATAACACATGTATGCATATACCACATTTTGTTTATTCATTCAACCATCAATGAACACCTAAGCTGGTTCCAGAATTTGGCCATTGTGAATTGTGAATTGTGCTGCCATAAACATGGGTATACACGTATTGTTATAGTATGCTGTCTTTAATTTTTTAGGCTAAATCCCAACATGTGCTATTGCTGGGTCATGGGGTGGCTCCACTTCTAGTCTTTTGAGGGACCTTCATGTTAATTTCCACAGCAGTTGTACTAATTTACAATCTCACCAGGAAAGTAAAAGGTTTTACTTTTCTCCACATTCTCTCCAGCATTTACTATTATTTGCTTTTTTAATATTTTTATTTTTTGTACCATGGATTGAACACAGGAGTGCTCAACCACTGAGCCATGTTTTTGGTCATTTTTTATATTTTATTTTGAGATAGGGTCTTGCTAAGTTGCTTAGGGCCTCACTAAGTTACTGAAGCTGGCTTTGAATTTATGATCCTCCTTCCTCAGCCTTCTGAGTCTCTAGGATTACAGGCATTATTCCATGGTGCCCCACTGTTATTTGTGTTCTTAATGGCTGCCATTCTAACAGGAAGGAGATAAAATCTCAGTGGGGTTTTTATTTGCATTTCCCTAATCGCTAAATATGTTGAAAATTTTGTCCTAAATTTGTTGGTCATCCATATTTCTTCTTTGAAAAATGCCTGTTTAGTTCGTTTGCCCACTTATTGTCTGTGTTATTAATTTTGGGAGGAAGTGTCTTTTCTTTTTTTCTTTTTTTTTCCCATTGTTTGGCACTAGGGAAAAAACCCAGGGATGCTTCATCGTTGAGTTACATCTCCAGCCCTTTTTTAAAATTAATTAATTAATTAATTTATTTATTAAATAGAGAAAGCGAGGGGCTGGAGCGATGGCTCGGTGGTTATGATGCTTGTCCAGCATGCATAAGTACACGGGTTCAAACCCCAGCACCCACATACACAACTGAGTGTTAGAGCAACAAAAGCCATGTGAAAAACTCAATAAAAATTGATTCCCTCTGTCTCTCTCTCTCTGTCTCTCTCTCACTGTCCTTCTCTTTAAAAAAAAATGCTGCATGATCCTATATTACATAGGTTAAGAGAATAAAAGTTTAAAAAGAGAGAGAGAGAAAGGGACAGTAAGAGGGAGAGAGAACAAGAGAATCAATTTTATTTAGTTTTTCATGAAGCTTTGATTGCTCTGACACTTCATTGTGTACGTGATGCTGGGGTTTGAACCTGTGCCGTGGAGCATGCCAGGCAAATGCTGTAACTTCTGAGCTACCACTAGTGACAGGGTCTTGGTAAGTTGCTTAGGGCCTCTTTTAGTTGCTGAGGCTGACTTCGAACTTGTGATCCTTCTGCCTCGGACTCCTGAGCTGCTGGAATTACAGGTATGCACTACCATGATCAGCTGGTATTAAGTTTTTTGAGTTCTTACATATTCTGGACATTAGTTTTCTATCAGAAGAGTAGTTAGCAAAGATTTTTCTCCCATTGTGTAGATTCTGTCTTCACAGTCTTTTTTCTTTGCTGTGCAGAGCTTTTTAATTTGTTGTCATTTGATTTATTAATTCTTGGTATTATTTCCAGAGTTTTAGGAGTTCTGTTGAGGAAGGTGTTTCATGCAACTATATATTGGAGTGTTGACCCCATTTTTTCTTCTACCAGTTGCAAAGTTTTTGGTCTAATTCTTAAGTCTTTGATCCATTTTGAGTTAAGGTGTGTTCAAGGTGAGAGATATGGATCTAATTTTATTCTTCTACATATGAATAACCAGTTTTCCCAGCACCATTTGTTAAGATGGCTGTCTTTTCTCTAATACATTTTTCGTGCTGTTTTCAGGGGTCAGATGACTATATCTGTGTGGGTTTCTTTCTTCTTCTATTCTGGTCCATTGGTCCATGAGTCTGTTTTTATGCCAGTACCATGCAGTTTTTGTTACTATAGCTCTGTAATATAATTTGAAGTCAGGTATTATGAAGCATTACTTTTCAATTTTAGAATTACTTTGGCTATTCTGGGTCTTTTATTCTTCCAAATGAATTTTAGTACTATTTTTTTCTAGTTCTGTGAAGGTTGTAATTGATATTTTGATGAAGATTGCATTGAATCTGTAGATCACTTTGGTAAGATAGCCATTTAATAATATTAATTCTGCCTATCTATGAACATGGGCAGTCTTTCCATCTTGTAGTGTGTCTTTTCCAATTTCTTTCTCGGTGTTCTAAAATTTTCATTGAGGAGGTCCTTCCCCTCCTTGGTTATATTTATTCCAAGGTTTTTTTGCTTGTTTGTCTTTGAGGCTATTCTAAAGGGAATTGCTTTCCTGATTTCTTTTCCAGCAAAATTGTTACTGTTGTATAGGAAAAATGTTGATTTTTATATATTCATTTTGTGTCCTATGTCCACATACTTTGATTCATGATCACATTCCTCCAACTTTGAAACAAACAGTGTTACATTTCTCTGAATACTCTTCCCTCATCATGTCTTCCTCTGTCTGCAGCTAGGAAATGTCCTCTGCTCTTAAGTACCGATGTGACTAGACCATGCCTATCTTCCCTCCTTACTACCAAATTCTTGAATAAAAAATAAAATGGGAAAAGTAGATTCTAAAATTCATACATGGGGGCTAGAGTGGTGGCTCAGCAGTTACAGCGCTTGCCTGGTACGCACGAGGATGCGGGTTCAAACCCCAGCACCACGTACACAACAAAGTCTCAGAGCAATGAAAGCCACATGAAAAATGAAATAAAGTTGATTCTGTCTTTCTCTCTCTCACTGTCCCTCTCTCTTTATTTAAAAAAAAAAAAAAAGCAACCCCAGTGTGAAAGTGTTTAGAAATTCTCTGCTTGAATCACAGTTGCTGATGGGCCATTGGCTAAAACAAGTCTCCTTGCCAACCCCAGCATTACTGTGACAGGGGGCTGGTTGGCCACCCAGAGGAGATTCCTTTGGGACCATTAATGTAGCAATGTATGAAAAGAACACCAGCAGGGCAAATGCTATCCTTTTCCTGTTTGGGTAGGGCAAAGAGGGAATCTCAGCAAGAGAGGTTCGGTCTCCCATGAGATATTATAAAAACCTAGTTAGGCCAGGCACAGTGCACACACCTGGAATCTCAGCAGCTTGGGATACTGAGGCAGGAGGATCACAAGTTCAACGCCAGTCTTGGAAATTCAGCAAGACCTGTCTCAAGAGAAAAACATAAAATGGACTGGGAAGATAGCTCAGCGATAGAGCACCCCTGGGCTCAATTCTCAGCCTCGCAAAAAATTCAAGCCAAAATAAAAAACAAACAACAACAACAAAAATTAATGGGACACAGCATGCAATCACGACCTAATTCTTGGTATATCAGCGTGTGTATGTTTGTGTGTGTGTGTGTGTGTGTGTGTGTGTATTTCTTTAACATTAAAAAAATACAACATTTTGGTACTTTGGACTTCAAGAATAGAGGTGTAGACTGGGTAAAGTGCATTATTCCAGCTATGTGGGAGGCTGAGGTAAGAGAATCACTTGAGCCTGGGAATCTGAGACCTGCCTGGGCAACAAAGGGTGACCCTGTCTCAAAGAGAAAAGAATGAAGGTACAAAGATCATCTGCCATTTTTTCAAAGCCTGTGGCAGTTCTACCTACAGCGTGTTTCCTCCTACTAGCAAGGCTTGTTAAACACAGCAAGCATATAACAAGTTCTCTTTCAGTAGATCCACAAGTGCAGATATCTCAGGAATGGTCCACATTTTGCTGAGAAGACAGACAAAGAGCCTTACTGAAGCAAGCTTCCAGTAGGTGTGGAAAACATTCGACCTTTGAGTTTCTGAGTTTGGCTAATTTCATTTAGCGTGATATTCTCCATTTCCATCAGGAAAAAGAGAGGGAAGGAGAAAATTACATTAAGAACCAATCAAATACAAATTAAAAGCCGAGTGAAAGGAAGGTTAGTAGAGTAGAGGAAAGAGAAGGGGAGAAGGGAGAAAAGATGGGAAGGAAAAAAGGGAGGGTAAAAGGGTGAGACTATGAACCAAAATTGATTTCCATTCATATATGAGTTTATCAGGATGAACCCAACTACTATACATAACCGTACAGCTTTAACAAAAAATTGGAAGAGATACATCTCAGGAATTTCAGGCAACTCTTGCCTAAGGCCAATTACTGCATTTCTAAATGAACTTGTGATAAACTACCACCCTCCCCCAATCGTGCTGCTCTCATGGATAATGGAGTCATTATCCATGCAATGACACCAAAGGCCTAGGGGTAAATCTGGACCTTCCAGTGTCCCTCACTACCATCAACCAGAGCTATCATTTCATCTCAACCATGTGCCTTGAATGTTCCACCTCTCTCCAAACAGCACCACCACCCTCTCTTCCAGGACAGTTAAGATAGCTCCCTAACTCTCTCCATCTCTGTTCCCGCTTCTCCCCAAGCTGTGTTCTCTAGAGCAACCCTAAAGATTTTTTAAACACACACACGCACTGTGAAAGTTCCCTCCTTAAAATCCTTCACTTGCTTCCCATGACAGTTTTAGCAAGAGCCACACTTTCATGGTGACTTAAAAGCCCTGCATGAGACCCATGCGTTCTCAACAGAGGACAGTGGTGCCCCCAAGAAGGTGAAAAATGGCTCTGGAAAGGAAGAGATGAAAAAATGCAGGCTCCCCTCAATTGTATGAAGAACAAAGATAGAGTATAGGTATTTGTGCAATGAACAGTTCATGGAGGGGGGGGATAATTAGGGGAAAAATAAAAGGTATCTAAACAAGTGTTGAGAAACTAACTTTATCTCTTGTTCCTCTTCCCTAAGGGCACAGCTTTATTACTTAACACTGATCTGTGTTAGAAATATTCTACAATCTGTGATGCCTAATTTGGTAACATATATGGCTGTTAAACACTAGAAATGTGGCTAGTATAAATAAGGAAGCAACTTTTTTATTTTAAAGTTAAGTTTCACAATTGCCCCACGTAGCTAGCAGCAGCCATATTAGACAGCAGAGCCCTGTCCATACTGATGGGTTCTCTTTTGATCAAGGACATCAAACCCTTTACACATGCTGTATTTATTAGGATATTTTTTGCCACAAATAACATAAATAGTTCCAACTTAAAATAGTTCAATTTTCTACACTTTACAGTGGTGTGAAAGCAATACCCATTCAGTAGAAACTGTACTTGGGATTTGGATCTTTTCCTGAGCTAGTGGTATTTGATACAGTCCTGCCTCATGATGCTGGGCAGTGGTATCCAGTCAGCCACGTTATCATGAAGGTAAACAACCGATTAATTCTAAAGTGCTCTATCTTGTCAGCATTTTCAGGTATTGTGTTTTAGCTTCTGTTATGGCTTGGATATGAGTTATTCTCTAAAAATTTTGTGAGTTAGGGAATTCAGGTATGTTCGGAGGTGAATTGATCAGATCATGTGAGCTATAATCTCATTAGTGGATTAATCCATTTGATGGATTAATAGCTTATTTTTTCTGTTTTTATTGGTGTAGTATAATTATACATAATAGTAGAATTTCTTGCTAATGTGCATGATGTAACAATATAATTTGATCACTAGCATTCCCCAGTCCGTCTTTCACCCTTGTTCCCCTGGTCTCTTTTCTCTGCTCCACTGATCTCCCTTAGATTTTCATGCGATACTCTTCCCTGCCTTTCTTTCCCTTTTTCTTCTCTAGCTGCCACACAATGAGAGAATATAGGATCCATGACCTTCTGTAATTGATTTATTTCACTTAACATAATGCTCTCAAGTTCCAACCATTTTCCTGCAAATGACATAATTCTATTCTTTTTTTCAGGGCTGAGGACCGAACTCGGAGCCTTGCATATGCTAGGCAAGCGCTCTGCCACTGAGCTAAATCCTAATTCTATTCTTTATGCATGAATAAAACTCCATTGGGTATATACACCACATTTTCTTTAGATGGATTAATAATCTGAATGGACTACTGGGTGATAACTATAGGTGGGTGAGGCCTGGCTAGAGGAAGCAAGTCACTGGCAGTGTGTCCACAGGGATTATAGCTTGTCTGAGACGTCTGTACACTCTCTCTGCTTCCCAGGTGCCATGAGCTAAGCAATTTTCCTCCACCATGAAGTCCTGCCTCTTCGGCCCAGAGCAATGGAGTTGGCCAATCATGGACTGAACCTCTGAAACTGTGAGCCCAAAATAAACTTCTCCGCCTCTGTTATTATTAGATGAAATCAGTCACAGTAATGAAAAGCTAATATAGCTTCCTATATCTTCAAAATGCCCATGTGTGTACATGACATTTGACAGTATTATAAAATGGACTTTGTGTTAGATGAGTTTGCCTAGCAATAAGCTAAGTGTTCTGAGAATGTCTAAGGTAGGCTAAGCTATGTTAATAAGGTCAGTGTACTAAATGCAGTATTTTCAATTTATGGGGTTTGTGGTGACATAACCCCCACTGAAAGTCAAGAAACATCTGGATATTATACATAATAAGTTCAGATGCAGAGAGACACTAGGGCTGGCTAGTCAGCACTAGGCCATTATCATAGACATAGGCTCTTTCCATCTTCTGCCACAGCCATTTTTGCACACCAACGCTACATTCAGGTTGTTCCCTGATAGTTACAAGATGGCTGCAATAATAGGCCCAGCCATCACATCTAAACCTCATGCCCAGAAACAGATAGAAGCTACCTCTTGTTTTTCCTTTTTAAAAATAAAATGAGGAAAATTTGTCATCAGAGCTCACAGACAGAATTTTATCCTGTCTTCCTCTAAACAAATGATCTGCAGGAATAGGATCACTACACATGGCTGGCCCTGCAAGAGCTATTCCCTGGAGATGGATGTAATGCTGGTCCCTAAAACACATGGCTGGAGAAGGGGGGTGGATCCCTGAAGGAGTCAGGGCCCAGGAAAGCAGGGACTTGCGCATCTTGTGCTTGGAAGGAGTTTGAGAGGAAAACATCTCCCTTGATTCTAGGCAGAACTAAACCAGTTAGGCATGTCCCTGTGCCATGTCCATGTGCCAGTGGCTTTTATTTATTTATTTTTAGAGCGAGAGAGAGAGAAAACTTTTTTTATCTGGTTTTTCTTTTCCTCCACTTAGTTGTATATATGGTACTGGGGGGTTGAACCCGGGTCCTCGGGCATGCCAGGCAAGTGCTCTACCACTGAGCCACCTCTCCAGGTCCTGTGCTAGTGGCTTTTAGAGGTGGTATCTGTACCAGCAGCATCAGTTTTACCCAGCAACTTATTAGAAAATCAGAAGTCTTCAGGTCTGATATGGTTTGAGTGTCCCCTAAAGACTCATGTGTTGAAGGCTTAGTCCCCAGTGCAGCAATGTTCAGAGGTAGGTTTTTCAGGAAATGATGGGATCATAAGGCCCCCGAGGATTAATTCATTTGGTGGATCAATAATTTGAACCCGCAACCTGAAACGCATACCAGGCAAGCACTGTGAGTGCTGCAACCTCTGAGCCACCGCTCCAGCCCCCTGGTGGATCAATAATTTGAACAAATCATTGTGAAGTGGTGGAAAATGTAGGAGATGGGACCTAGTTGGAGGAAGCAGGCCACTAGGGATGTGGCCTGGAAAGGTATGCTTTGTCTCCAACCCATTCTTCTCCCCACCCCTCTGTCTCTGTCTCTGTTTTCTAGCTACCAAGAGCTGAGCTACATTCCTCTGCTTTGATGTCCTGTCTCATCTCTAGCCCAGAACAATGGCGCCGTCCAGCAATGGTCTGAAACCATGAGCCAAAGAGCCCCTTTCCTCCTCCAAGTCATTCTGTTCAAAAATTTGTCACAGCAAAGAAAAGCTGACTAGCATAGTGTCTTACCCTAGCAGATTGGGGATGGCACACAAGAATGTGAGTCTAAATAAGCTTTCCTGAAGACTCCAACATGCCCCACAGTTGGAAAAACATTGCCCTCCTCTAATGGTTCCAAGTCTGAGCAATTTTACCCCCAGGGGACTCCTGGCAATATCTGGAGACATCTGTGTTGTCCCAACTGGGACACAAGAGTGCTACTGGCGTCTAGTGGTAGAGGGCAGGACAATGCACAAGACAGTACCCCTGCAGCAAAGAAGTGTCCAGACCAAAATGGCAGCAGGACTGAGGCTGAGAAGCCCTGCCCCAGGGTACTTAGGGGTAAAGGAAGTTGCAGACCACCGGGCTTGCTTTCGGGATTCAGGTCTTTGAGCCTCACTAGTACAAGGTTTACCATCTATTAAACACCTCTAAAGCAAGAGATCTCAAATTCCCTTTGCCCACAATCTGATCATCTCAAAGTCCCTGAGGGTCAGTGGAAAACAAACATCTAGTTCTAACTGACATCTTCTAGAAAAGATGCAAATGAGAAACCTTGTATAAGAATTTAATGTTACAGGAAGTCAGTGAAATATTAATTTCATAATCAGTTAAATTCAAGCCCATCTCGTATTAAACCTATTATCCTATGTCTTACAGAACAACTTGTTCCACCATGACATTTACTTAAGTAACTCACTTCCAGGAATGGATGTGCTAATGAAGTTTATTGACCTCATATTCCATTTTGTTAATCACATTTAAGTACTGAAATTTTTATTTATATACAGAATCCAGAACCTTCCTGGAAGATTTTTTTTCTACAAAACAAAACAAATCCCATTAATCTGAGAGTTGGGTAGATAATAACAAACACCTTGCTTCACTTTGGGGTCTCATCTGGAATGTTTGAGTCAACTGTATCCAGAGGCTGCCAGTGACAATTCATGAGAGAGTCATAGAGTTCTTCACTTTTCAACATAAACTCCTTGTTTAATTCTTCAATATGCAAATGAAGATGTGAATCTGCAGAAACCAACAGCAGACAGGAAGGAAATAAATTTTACAGAGCACACATTAGAAATGACTGAAAGCTAGAGAGTTTGTAAAAAAGCATTAGCAGAAAAAATTGCAAACACTAAAGCCTAAATTTTAAAAATTCTGTGTGACCTCTCAGTCAAACTTGAAGATAGAAATTTAAGTTATAGAAGAAGTAATATTATCAAACTCAACAAATACATAGATGGTGAAGGAGAAAAAAAATGGAGATTCAAGTGATGTTCTAAAGATGAATTCCATTTGGGGAAACAGAAAGAGAAGATTCTGGGTAAGTCCCAAGTTTCTAACATGAGCACGTGGGTGGACAGGTTGCCAAACAAAGTCAAGACCAGGGCTAAGGAAAACTGCTTTGAAAAAATAAACATGCTACTTTATCTGCTTTGTTCACTGATTACATAGCAACCGATTCAAAGGCACACCAAGACCTGGCCTTTGTCCTCAAGCCAGGAACCCTGTGATGAAGAGATGGTGTGGTATTATCATAAATGCATTAGACCTGGGTTTTCATTCAGTCCAAGTTGTCAGATTTCCAGGGGTTTCTAAGACTTCCAGTGTCATGGATTTTTAAAAACATTTCCATTTTTTCCTTGTCCTAAATGTAACTAAAGAAACCTGTTTTCTTTTATGAATTTTGGAAGCCTAAAAGCATCCAGGACCACCCTTTGCTTCCTAATATTCTCACGGGTTTGTGTAATTCGTTTGTATGTCTTGTGTCCTCCCTCCTCCCAAGTTCATATATTGACACCTTAACCCTTGATGTGATAGAATTGGGAGATGGGTCTGAGATAGGTGAGTAGCATTTTATAAGGTCTCAAGGGTGGGATCCTGGTCCAATGCAATTAGTGCCCTTAGCTGAAAAGACACCGTGCCAGGTGTGGTGGTGCATGCCTGTAACCCCAGCAATTCAGAAGGCCGAGGCAGGAGGATCACCAAGTTCAAAGCTAGCTTCAGCAACTTAGTGAAGCCCTAACATAGCGAGACCCTGTCTCAAAATAAAAAGTAAAAAGGGCTGGGGATGTTGCTCAGTTGTCTCAATCCCCAGTACTGAAAACAAAACAAAACAAAAAACAGAAGACATCAGAAAGCCTGCTCTCTTTTCTAGCACGCAGGCACAAAGAAGGGGTTGTGTAAGGACATAGTGAGAGGGTTCCCATCTGTAAGCCAGGAAGAGATCCCTCACCAGAAACCAAATTGGCCATAACCTGGATCTTGGACTTCCAGCCTGGAGAGCTATGAGAAAGTCACCCTGTGTACCACTGTCCCCGCAGACTAACGCGGCACCCTTCTGTATTAATCACTTTATGACCGAGATCATCAAATAGGCTGTGGGGTCTGATTCTTGATCTTGGGATCTTTCCTATCCCTTTTGAATAATGTATCCTTCAAGAGCTTCTAGTCATACAACTACACATTTCCATTTTTCCCCCTGAACTTTCAAAATTTTCTTTCTAAGTCACGCCTCTGGTTCCTTTACTTCATGGTTAAAGGCACTTGTTTGTACTGGACAACATATGAGTAAGCATTCTCTCCTGTAACCTACAGCCAAGAAAACAGACACAGTGTGATCAGCTACAAACCCCAGGTTGTGTGATCTAGGCACTTCTGGTAGTTTGGGCCACAGCTCTATAAAAGTCTATGAGAGCAAACTATTTATATTTTCCCTAAACCTATGGACCTGAGCTGTTGTGAGGGTGGTAGGTAGTGAAAACTTTCCCTCTACCTCTGAGAATCTGATAATTGAATCTGTGAAAGAAACTAACAATGTGCAGATTAACAGGAGAAAAACTACACAAATTGATCACATGCATGGGGGGAACTCATCACATTAAAAAAAAGTGACTACCTTAAAACTCAGTGAGATCTAGAAGCTTATATATACCTTCTTTACAGTGGAGGAAAGGGGGTTGTAGGCAATATAAGGGAGAGAAAATAATTACTGGGAAGATGAATATGTCCACAGAAGACTGTCTGGGCATGGCACCAGCCTTCAGGCTCCCTTCCTGTGAGGTAGTTAAGCTTCCTTGGTTAACCAGATTCCTGGGGAGTGGATTCATGAATATAAGACATGTGCCCAGGCATATAGGGCAAGTTCAAATAAAAATCTTTCCCTGCATTTGCTGTACCCAAGTACCCTTGGTTTGAAGTAACCAGCTCAAGAAAGCAGCATATGTGCTGAACTCCACTGTTCAATATAGCAGGAAT
This sequence comes from Aplodontia rufa, assembly GCA_004027875.1. Taxonomy (NCBI): domain Eukaryota; kingdom Metazoa; phylum Chordata; class Mammalia; order Rodentia; family Aplodontiidae; genus Aplodontia; species Aplodontia rufa. The sequence goes on from PVKS010026573.1 coordinate 19,845, forward strand.
CACAGGTGGCTAGGGAACAGGGCTAGCTCTGGATAGGATGTGAGGATAAAATACACACCACATTGAAAGATGGTGGTTGCCAGGAGCTGGGGAGGGAGCACGGGAGGAAAGAGCAATTATTAACTGGTTTGGTTTTAGTTTTACAAGGTGGAGAGGGTTCTGGAGGGGGACAGTAGTAATGGTTACATGTGATGAATATATTTAATGCTTAGGAATCTTTAAAGTGGCAAACGTAATGTTAATTGGTTGACCACCGTAAAAATTGGAAAAAATATATACCACATTCCAGAGACTTGGTAGAAAAATGTAAAAGTCTCATTAATTCTACACATTGAGTATATGTTGAAATAATATTTTGGCTATTGTCTTACTTGGTTTGAGTTGCTATAGAAGAACCACACAGTGGATGACTTATAAACAACAGAAATGGATTTCTCACAGTTCTGGAGTCTGGAATTCCAAGATCAGGGTGCCAGCGTGCTCACGTTCTAAGGGGGTCCTCTTCTCAGTTGCTGACTGCCCAGATGTCATAACCTCCCATGGCAGAGAGCAGAGAGCAAGGAACCAGGCTCGATTGTCACTCTAAAATGGGCACTAACCTCATGGCCTCATCTAAACCTAACCACTCCCCCACCCTGAAGGCCCTGCTCCCTGAAACCACCACATTGCCGGGTAGGGACCACCATAAGAATGGGGAGGACAGACACAAACATTCATTCCATGACATACATTAAGTATGAAATATTATTAAGCCTAGATTCCCAGAGATCTGCGAGGCTGAGACGGGAAGATGGCAAGTTCCAGGCCATTCTCAGCAACTTAGTGGACCCAGGCTCAAGTAAAAAAGTTTTTTTCAAAAAGGACTGGGTATGTAGCTCAGTAGTAGAATGCCCATGAATTCAATCCCCATTAGCAAAAGAAAAAAAAACCAAATATTAAGATTAATTCTCTAGTTTTCTTCTTCAATTTGGCTTCTTGAAAACTTTAAATTGTCTATGTGGATGTTTTATGTTTGTGTTATATTTCTACTGATAAGAGAAATAAGAAATAGGTAAAAAGGAAGCAAAAATAGGATTTTTTTATTAAAGAGGACAGTGAGAGAAAAATCAGTTTTATTTAGTTTTCCACGTGGTTTTCATTGCTCTGACACTTTGTTGTATACATGGTGCTGGGGTTTGAACCTGCATCCTCATGCATGCCAGGCAAGTGCCGTAACCACTGAGCCACTGCTCCAGCCCCCAAAATAGGATTTTAATACAGAAGTTCCACATTCTTTTCCAGGCCCACTCCTCAGCCAGTCTCTCCTGCAGTCCTGTTATTCCCAAACTCCTGCGAATCTGAAAATCTACCTATGTGCTCTTAACCCCCCAATAGATAAATTAAGCAAAGAGATATGATATCTTGATGAACGTATAATTTGGGGGACTTTTCAGCAGTATTTATTGATCAGATAACAAAGACCTTATCAGCCTGAGGACCCCAAGAATAATCAAACCACCAGAACCCATCTTGGGATCACTGGACTGATACCATCCTATAGACCTTTCCAGACCTATCCCTCGCCAAGTTTCCTTTAAAGAACTGGGAATCCCAAAGAACCACACCTCTGGCTCTCCAGATGGCCCACAATTCTCACTTTACTGGGCTTTACCCCCACAGGTCTCTCTTAAGCTTACCCTTATTCTCCCTTAATTACATGAATCTGCTTGCCTAAATAAACCTTAATCTGTGTCTTATCTGACACTTGCTGAAATTCTTTTCTGTCAAGGATGACAAGAACCCTGCTGTTCCTGAGTCGGGCTCCCTCTTGTTTCTGGGAATTCCTTGGACCTTTCTTTGGTGATACCTGTGACACCACTGAGCCACACCACTTCATTTAGATCTATGACTGGCTAACAGTTGGGTGGTTGGGTGGTCATTAGGTGTAGGATTCTGCTAAGACACTTAAGAGCACTTGAGGGCTGGAGCGCTAGCTCGGTGGTTGCGGCGCTTGCCTGGCATGCACGGGGATGCAGGTTTGAGCCCCAGCACCAAGGACACAATGAAGTCCACACAATGAGGTGTTGGAGCAACAAAGGCCACATGAGAAACTAGATGAAATTGATTCTTTCACTGTTCCTCTTTAAAAAAAAAAAAAAAAGAAGAAGAAGAAGCACCTGAGGTATCACACTTATACACCCTGTGAGACGGGTATGAGTGTCCCTGTTTTACAGTAGGGGAAACCGGCACACTGGAGATTGTTTGGAATTACTGAGCTAAGAGGTGGGATCTGAACTTTGGTTGTCTGGATTCAAAAAGCTCACTCTTCCACCATCATTACTGCCGTCTGCGTAGCTATTGAAGGCAGGGAGACTAGCTCATACTTTAACCTGAAAGAAACTTGCAGGTTGCTAAAATAAGTAAATATGTAAATTAAAGGGCTAAAAACTAGAACTGCCTGAAAGCATGCAAAGATTTCTTTTAAACATCAATTTCCTGTCATTTAAGCTTGGAGCACCTACTAACATACAAATTGCTCTCTTTGAGGGGAATCAAAAAAGGCAGTGGATGAGTTTGTGTGGCACCAGCTCACACAGGAGAAAGGGACCAGAAGGACATATGACAAGAAGCAGGCAATCATGCTCTCTGCATTTCTCCTCTACTTCTCTTTCCTATTACTTAAAATACAAGCAAAACATTTCCTTCCTTTCTTCAAATAGGGCACATTTCTATGCTTCCCTGCACAGAAATAATCTGTTCTTCTCAAAGCAGATGAAGAACCATAGACACCACCACCTGCTTGTCATTCTAGAGCCACCTGTCATAGTCTATTTTGTGCTAAGACTGGGTGATATATGCTAAATAGAAATGTATTCAGCTCACTTTATAGCAGCTCAAAAGTATAAGACTGAGTGTCAGTACCCAGCCAGGTCTCCCTCCTGCATCATCCCATGGTGGAAGGCTGAGAGGCAAGAGGGCAGGGCCAAGACAAGGGCAGTGGGAGGAATGGACTCATCCTCTGTCAGGAATCCCCGCCCACAACAGCTGCTTCAGTCCCTTCAGGAGGATGGTGCCCTCCAGGTCTGATTACCTCTTAAAGGTCCTACCTCCCAACACTGTTGCATTTGGGATTCAGTTTCCAACGCCAGAACTTTAGTGGACACCTTCAAACAACAGCAAAACTTAAAGTCCACACTTACAGAGGAAACATCTTAAACTACACAAAGTCTTCTTACTCTTTGGAAAGGTCTCCATTTCCCAGTACCGCAGAAAACCCCACAGAGGTGGCTCAGCCAACACTGATCCTAAAGAAACAGTTTCCCCAAACTGGAAAAATTACTGCAGAGAAAGGAGCCATCAACCTGTATCGGAATTTTCCAGTAAGATCTCCCAGTTTCCAGCAAGTTGAGCGATGAAGAAGCTAAAAATGTGGCTAAGTTTTGCTCTCAACCACAGTGGCACAAGGTTCATGTTACCTTCTAGTGGGTCCTCATCTTGGTTTTCAGTTGCAACTGTGGTTTCCTACAAAGAAAATCGGTATCGTAAGAGAAAAGAAAATTTTACTTAAAGATTTAACATCAATATGTGTTTTCTTGGGGAAAAGTATGTCTCTCAAAAATAAAATCAAATAATAAGCTCCCTTAAACACATTTAAGTTGAATTTTAAGAATCTTTAAATACTACAACAATTATAAAATGAGTGAACTGAATCAGCAGAAGAAAACTCACAAAGGAGGGAACTGCCTGGCAATGCTTCTGGCCTGTCTGTAGCTTTTGAGAATGAACTGAACTTTTAGTTCCTGATATAGGGGTCCCAGAGGCCCCTAGCACCCAAACTTCTTATTCCTACTGGACAGAGCTCTCTCCACCTGAGCCCTGGTGTTCCTTCCAGAAGGCAATCTGCAGTCACTGAACACAGTTTCTTTATGGACCAAGCTCATGTCTCAGCTAAGGACCAGGACATTAAGGTACCCCAGCAAATGCAGAGGTTACAGAAGAGCAGACCAATAAATCATGGTTTTTATGTGAAAGAAGTAAATTCCAGAAGCACTCCTGGAGTCACTTCTGAAATCAATCTCATTTGGTTGATCCAGACTCTTATTGGCTTTACTGGAGTGGTTCACATGTTAATGACTACTTCTACACACCTCCTGGGAACCTTTTATTTTAGGTATGTACAGGTGTTCCAAGGGACTGCCGTACCCAGGAAGGGTGGCATTACCTCTTGGCATCAACGCTTAATTAAACTTCCCTTGCTAGTAAGAACAAGATGATGATATCAAGAGCCAAAGATCTTCTTCTCTTCAGTCTATCTGAAAGTGTGCGTCTCCCTTTCACTCTGAAAAATGCCCTGGTTTGGAATATAAATGATATAGCTGGGCATGGTGATGTACACCTGTAATCTTAGGAGGCTGAGGCAGGAAGATCTCAAGTTCAAAGTTAGCCTCAGCAATTTAGTGAGACCCTGAGCAACTCATTGAGACCCTGTTTCAAAATAAAAAATAAAAAGGGCTGGGGATGCAGCTCAGTGAAAAAAATGCCCCTGAGTTCAATCCCCAGTACTAAAGGAAGAAAAGAAGGGAAGAAGGTAAATGGCTGATGTAGTTACCATAAATGTAATCATACCATCTGTATCTTTCTATCTAGAAATGACTAAGACCACAGGATCTGCTTAAAGGAGGTCTTTCCTATAATACAACATCCAGATAATCTCACATTGCCTCCTTTTCAATGTGTGCTCTGATAAATGTGAATCCTAAGTGGCCAGGGTGGGATAAGCAGAAAATCTGTGGGGACAGAGCATTCCTCCTGCCCAGGTTGTCCTTAAAGTAAGGCACCTTTATCAGCGGTTAGAGACAGTCCAGGAAAGTTGTGCTGATGGATCTCAAAGACCTGAGAATCATTCATGATCTCTGATAAGCCACAGTCTCAAATGTAAAAGAGGAAGACTCCTCAGGGTGGGGGACTAACCCCTTCACTTGGGGAACCAAGGACCAGGCAGAACACAGTGGAGAACAAAGTTATAGCATCCCCTGGAGGACCCACTTCATCAGACAAGACCAAAACGAGGTCTTGGGAGTGAGAGACCCACCACAGAGCCTTGTAGTTTCCCCTTCAGGAATGCTCATGAAGATGGCTGGCAGATGGCACAGTGCGGTTACCACAGGCGCAGAGAGAATATATTTGAAAATGTTGAAGGCAAAAATGCATTCTTAGCAATAATCTGACTAGAAAGGGGATAAAAAATCCAGAATGTTCCAACAAAAATGGTTAGAAGAATGGAGGGAAGGGTTGGCAGGATGAGAAAAAAATGTTTTAAAAATATTCTCATGATTAGAAAGAAACTTTGAAAATAATTTCTAAAGTTGATGATGTACTCATACCTATACCTCTCTATTTAAAGATATAAAGGTAACCACTAAAAGAGAAAGAGAAATAAGGAAGGCGTGAAAGAGTGCACGACACTTAAGGTAATGATTGTTTAAAATAAAGTGATGCAATACCGAAGATCTGCTAAAAGGGAAAAACCCAAACTGAGTTCAAAAAAGAGATGAGAAATCTAAACAGCTATTTTACATAAGGGGCACCAAAAACAGACTCAAAAGAAATTGAAAATGAAAGCTTAGGCAAAAAAAGATACGAAGCAGATGTAAATTTTAGAAACCAAGGCTCTAGATATTAAAATTTAGTGTTAAGGCAAATGCCATCACATGTCACTCAAACTGGGAAAGCCAGACCATAACCTTTTGAGTGAAAAGTGCTAATTTCCCTAATATGTGAACAGCCTGTGCGACCAAGCAAAGGGGACACCCCTCAACAGGAAAAGTAGAGGACGGATAGCAACAAGGTCATGGGACACAGACGCCAATGAACATTCTAGAAGACGTTTGCCTTCCGTAGTAGACCTTGCCTCCCTTGCCTGTGAGACTGATCATACACAAAACAAGGCAAATAAACACAGCCCACCACGTTAAGGAAGAGTGTAAGCTTTCTTTTTCTTTTTTTTTCCTTCTTTCTTTTTTTTAAAGAGAGAGGGGCAGTGAGAGAGAGAGAGAGGGAGAAACAATTTTTATTTAGTTTTTCATGTGGCTTTCATTGCTCCAAGACCTCGTTGTATAGGTGGTGCTGGGGTTTGAACTCGCAGGCTTGCGCTTGCCAGACAAGTGCCATAACCACTGAGCCACTGTTCCAGCCCCAGAGTGTAGGCTTTCTGATGAGTGATCTTTTGTTTAACATTTAAAATGTTACATCCTTTAATCTAGCCCTTCCTCTTCCAGACTTGTATTCTTAGCAAAGCAAAAACATTCAGGCAAATGTTTGAAGGCAAGTAAAAAGAATTTTTTTTTTTTTAAGAGAGAGGGACAGTGAGACAGAGAAAGACAGAATCAATTTTATTTAGTTTTTCATGTGGCTTTCATTGCTTGGACACTTGGTTGTGTACTTGTGCATGCCAGGCAAACACTGTAACCGCTGAGCCACCACTCCAGCCCCAAAAGGAAATTTTTTAAAGCATTGAAAACATTTCAAATGTCAGATAAAGGATGAGATAAAAACACAGCACATATAAATGGGGGACTTTTGGGGATTTTTTCTTGATGCTGCAGATTGAACTGCACGCTAAGCACAAGCCTGACACTAGGATATTGCCCCAGCCTCTAGACTGGGAATTTTAAGAAAAAGTTTAAAGAAAGCTTTCTGTAAAAGACCGATAAGCAGAAGCAAGCAAGGAGCAAGCCAGGTGTGCACAGTCCACTCTTAACCAAAGCACCCCGCCTGAACCCCAAACTGAAACAGGCCCACCTCATCGATTTAGCAATGTGTAGGGGAAAGATAAGACTTAGATCCAGTTCAGCAAGGCTTTCTTCGAAGTGAGAGGGAAGTGGGAGGATGTGTGTGGGAGGGCTTTCCTTACACCAGCATATTTTATTATTAAGGAGTTGAGTTATTGTACAATCATAGATGAGTATAAAGTAACAGTATGATATGCATTTTCTCCTAAACCAGAGTTACCTCCACATCACCCACAGCCCAGTCTCTTGACTCTTCTATATTTTACCCCTACAACCAATATAAATGCTTAGATTGTGAATTTTCCAGAATTAAATGATTGCATAAGTGTTATTTGGATTCTGAGGGGGCGGTTGTGAAGAGTATGCTACATTGTTGATGGTCTCCCTAGATCCCTCCCTATCACCTCCCCTCTCTCTCTGCTACATATCTGTGGTGTCCCTAGATTATGTGTTGCTATGCCTTTACTGGGTCTAATATATCAGTTTGACTACCTTTCACCAAAACCTACACTAGCACATCTTTTTTTTCATTTTTTAAAATTTGTTTTTATTAGTGCATTATAGTTTTACATAATGTTGGGATTAGTTGTCACATATTCCTAAATGCACACAATTCAACAATAAAATTTGTTCAATATCCACCCCCATATCCCTCTACCTCCCTCCTCCCATCCCTTGATCCCTGCCTTTCTTCTGGGTCCTATATTGTTCCTAAAAAACCCAAATACAGTGACATAATTCTTATACCTATGAAGAACATTTTTATATATATATGGCTATAGTATATACAGCGACATTTATAACTGCTTGGAATATACCTTGTTTTATCTCAGTTCCAACATTTCCCCTTCTCCTCCCTTCCTATCATTTCTTGTTATTCTTCAAAATATTTGACAATGGGCTTAAATATTTACATTTTTGTACAGGTATGCAGCATAGCTTGTTCAAATATTTTATGAAGTACATTGCAACTGTATCTCATCAGTATTAACATTTTGCATTTTGTTCTTTGAATCTAAAACATGAGTTTGTCTACTTTACTCCCGAGCCTGGGTTTAGGTCCAGTCTCCACAAATGAGGGAAACCATTTGGCCCTTCACTCTCTGTGTTTGACTAACTTCACTCAGCAGGATTTCTTCCATAGCCATCCATTTACCTTCAATCGATGCAATATCATTTCTAATAGCTGAGTAGAACTCCATTGTATATATATATCAGAGCTTTTGGATCTGTTCATTCAGTGAGGGGCATCTGGGTTGGTTCCATAATTTAGCTATTGTAAATTCAGCTGCTATGAACATGGATTTTGCTATGTTGCTTAATGTGATGATTCTAACTCCTCTGGGAAAAATACCCAGAAGAGGGATAGCTGGATCGTATGGTGGATCCAATCCTAATTTTTTTGAGGAGTCTCCACACTGCTTTCCAGAGGAGCTGGACCAGTCTGCAATTCCACCAACATACACCAGCACATCTTGAAACACAGAAATATGTTTCTCTCGTAATTGACAGAGAATTTTTTTTTTATTTAGTTTTTTTCCACGTGGCTTTCATTCCTCTGACACTGTGTGTGTGGTGCTGGGGCTTGCACTTGCATACTCACACATTCCAGGCAAGTGCCGTAACTGCCGAGCCACCACTCCAGCCCCTTCTCTTGTAATTGAAATATTAAAATATCTTTCCAAAAGGTATATTCACATCCTCTGCTTTCCTTGTTTAAATGTTAGAGAGTAAAAATCTACTTTGTGATGGTAATTTACAATTTAGGGGGCTTGGGTGTTCAGTAGCAGAGTTTGGCATGTGCAATGCCCTGGGTTCCATCCCCAGCAACACACACACACACACACACACACACACACACACACACAC
>PVKS010026574.1:0-28480 GCA_004027875.1 Aplodontia rufa
TGAGGTTCTGTTTCCATAGAAGTTAATATGTTATTAAATTCTTCCCTCGTTCCTCTAATGTGATTGAAGATTTCAGCTCTGTTACTTCCTTTTTCTGTATGTCTATTTCTTTGATAGTAGCTTTTCATCTGTTGAGTTTTCCCACTTAGTCTCTTCATTATATCTTCTTTTAATTCATTGTTCCTTTTAGGAATCAGATCATTGATACTTTTTTCTAGGTTTTCTTCCTACTCCCTATTTGTGAACCCCTTGTTAGGGAAGTTTTGGATTTCAGGTGAACGTTTTCTAGTTTGATTCTTCATTTTTGAAGAGGTTCTTCTGGATCTCTGAATTGAGATTCCCTATGAGAAGCAAGGCATGTCTCCAGGTGCTTCTTCCTTGCAAGTCAAAGGGTCAGGACACCACCCCTTCAATGACCACCTTCTTCTAGAAAGCTGCTTCTGCCTGGAGCCTCATTTTGCCCCACCTTTTGTATCCAGGCTCAAGGTTGCTGATCTGAAACCTGTTGTCCTGGGCGCCTGCTGGGCCAGGATCAGTAGAGGTCAGGTGTTGGGTGGGCAGGGGCTGCTTCAGGTGAGGATAATGCTCTGATTTGTCCTGGGCATGTGCTGGGGCCTGGACCAGAAGAGGCCTGGGCTGGCCCTTCACCTGGAAGGAGGCTGCTCTGGTCGGGGGTCCTAACCAAGGGTGTCTTGGGTGCCTGCTGGGCCAGGACCACACATTCCACTTTTCAAACTGATGAGATGTTCTTTGTCTGGCAGTTTTTAGGCCATTGTTGCCTCAAAAGTCACACTGGCCTCACTTTTCCCCCATCTTCTCGTTCATGTCTTGATGTGGTGTCAGACAAGTTCATTCTGCATCTGCGTTTCATCTGACAAAGCCAGGGAGGGAAGGGTCCTGCCACAAGGTCAGACAAGGAGCCAGTGACCCACAGAACATTTGGCCTCCCACAGCTGGCCACAGCTCTCAGAAACCTCAGCCTCAAAGTCCACAGCACTGTGGCTTTGCTGTATTCCGAGGCCCCCGGGATGCAAGAGTGAGATTCCTTCCTTCACGTGGTGACTTTCACAGTAGATATGGCGTGAGTGTCCACCCACAGAGCGCGCAGAAGCATAAATCATGAGTGAGCAGCAATCAAAGCCCACGTGAACCTTCGGACCTCACAGGCCCCGCCTCCCTCCCCCCACCCTAGTTGCACTACCCCGCTTTGGTCACCTGTGATGAAGTCTCTCTGAGGGTCCCAATAAGGCAGACCCATCCTCAGCAACGTGTTACCTCTACCTTCTGAGGCTCGACCTGATTCTACTCCCTGAGACGGTGAAGAACCAAGAGAGGAAGAAAAAGCCAGCAGTAAAGGCTGTTTTCTGGTTCTTGACAAATAAAGTGAGACGAGTGGGAGAGCAGAATCAAGCTAGACTTAAAATATGTTAATTTCGGGACTGGAGCAGTGGCTCAGAGGTTACAGTACTTGCCCAGCAAGCACGAGTACTCGAGTTCAAACCCCAACATCAGGTACTCAACGAAGTCTCAGAACAATGAAAGCCACACGAAAAACTAAGTAAAATTGATTTTCTCTCTCTCTCACTGTCCTTCTCTCTTAAAAAAAATGTCAATTTCCCAGAAGTCAGGGAAGAAACAATCGGCATGTGTGATTACATGATCCCCCACTAAACTGATGTATATTCTTTTTCAATACTATAAACAAGTTGAAAATATGGTTTTGGAAAATATTTGTAAATATTTACAACATATAAATCATACCAAAACTTAATTTTCCTTAGTACACAAATATTTCTCAGAAATCAACAAAAAACCCTTTAATCGTTTTATGTAAAAATAAAGTTAAAAAATATAGACAAGAGTTAAAATATCACATAGATATAAACTATGATATGATATAATGTAGGTATTCATTATTATCCTGAAAAAAGTCACATGAAAGTGTGGCATGGGCTTTTATCGCTGTGTTACAGCAGTAGGAAGCTTGATGATCACACTTTTGAAGAAGGCTGGGATACTCTGATGGCATTGGCTGTGGCCTCGCTGGAGGGTGATTCTACAGGAGAAGTTGACAACTTAAACAGCAAACCTCCATGTCCCAGCGACCCCCTGATACGTGTGCCAGTGTGCAGTGCACGTTCACGCATGCATCCTTTGAAACTGGGAAATGATCAGAAACCCACCTGGGGCTACAGAGCACCTTCCCAGTGGGCACCAGGCAGTCTCTAAGAAGAATGAGCCACTAAATTTGCAAACATGGAAAAGGGTCTCACATTGACATTCAAGGGGGACCAAAAAACCCATGGTGGTCAGCTCTTAGGGACCAGGCAGGCAATGCAGAAAGGAGGAATTTTACTTTTCACTATGGGCCATTCAGTAGCATTTCAAACTTTGCCCATAAGCATGCATAAGTTACTTTTATAAGAAACTCACTTAAAACTTAGGAAAATTAAATTATATTCAAAGGATAGACTTGATAGTACGTCAATCTACTGACTTTTTTCAAGAGTGAATCAACTTTATTTTTTTATTCATGTGGGCTTTCTTTCTCTACACTTAGTTGTGTATGTAGTGCTGGGGTTTGAACTCGGGTCTTCACACATGCCAGGAACTGCTGAGCCATTGCTCCAACCCTTACTGATGTATTTTAACAGCTCTGAACTCAGAGAAGGTCTTGGCTGCAAAGCCCGTGAGTTGAAAGAGCCATGGAACGCGTGTTGTGTTTCAGCAGAGTCAGATGGGAGCCCCTCCCTCAGCTAAGATATGAGGCTAAAGAACGATATTCCTCCAACCTCCAAGTTCTTACGTCACAGGGCTCCACTGTGAAGGAAGGGACCTGCCCTTGACCGTGAATTAAGTTTACCACCTAAATTAAATTTAACATTACTGCCAGACGCAGGCCTTTTATCAAAAGGAAATTTAGAAGCTAAAACAGATTTTTCTCCTCTGCAACACATAAGCAGACAAACTGAGCTATTGTCTTGAAGCTGCCAGCAAATTGAACTTGCGTCCATTGCTGCTGACCCTAACGGTCAGTCCCCTGGCTAGCGAGAGAATGGCATGGCACTTGTTAATAAATGAGATTTCAGCGACTATGCCGTGGCATAGGAGTGCGAGAAGACGGCCTCTCTCAGACGGTCACGTTCCCTTGCGTTTCTTGCTGACTGCAGTTCAAGCAGCAAGTCCACTCCACGACTCTCAGACTCAGTTCTTTAGTTAATTCCTTTCCTTAGCCTGCACTTCTTTATTTCTTCTACGTTAATTCCAGAACGGAGTTGAAAGTGTAGTAAAGGGAAAATAGGAAAATTATCTCCCCAATGATCCAAGTCAACTCTTAGAAGAAATCAGTTATGAAGTTTTTGGGGCAGTAAAGAAACACACTGTGTTATTTTGCTGTAACCATCAGCTGAGACTGGTTGGCAGTTTTCTTGAACATTGAAGAGCCTGGACCATGTCTAGGTGGGGCTCACGGGGCTGCCCACCACCACTGCAGGGAAGAGAGGACTCCAAAGGGCTCCGCTTGCCTGCCCTCTGCCCCCACCAGCAAGACCTCTCAGAACAATATAACCCAAGGCCACGTTTGCTTAAAGGTTGAGACTCTCTTGGAGTTGTTCTAATCACAGGCTTAAGAAGGACTTTGAGGGCCTATTCCTGGATTGAGGAAAACGATGCTATCACTTTCTATTTGTTGTAGGCAAGCTTGGTTCCCATCATGGGGATAAGGTGCGAACATTAGCCTTTGGCTCAGGGAGGTGGAGATGAAGCAGAAGAGTGGTGTGGTCACTCAGGACAAGATGTGCCTCTTGATCACCATGAACACCTGCCACCAGTCACAGTGAGTGGTCCTGGGCACCTCTCAGTCTGAAGCCCTCTGAAGGCGGATGGACCACAGACTCCTGTCAGGTCCCCAGCAGGAAAAAGATGCTTACTTGTGATCATAGGGAAAGATGCTGCAGACTTCATGAGAGTGGCACATTTATTGCCACATTTAATAAAAAGCAACGAAACCACAAGCCCTTGCACTGTGTCCAGCTGTGTGGGCACTGTGGCCATCCACGACACCGGGACACTGAGTTCTCTGTCTTCCTGAGTCCTTGAAGCTTGGGTCATGGTCTGGTGACAGCTCTCTTGGTGGCTGACATTCTTATAAAGCCATGGGGAAGGACTGTCTGCCCATCTCTGCTCCTGGCAGACTTGACGGCTCCCCCTTGTCAGGAGACCCCAGCCATGTCTTGTCTTCAGAGCCCCAGATTTAAAGGAATCAGCCATGAGACTGGAGCTCATGCCTGGCATACATGAGGACGCAGACTTGAATCCCAGCACCAGGTACACAATGAAGTGTCAGAGCAACGAAAGCCACACGGAAAGCTAAATAAAATTGATGTCTATTTCTTTCTCTTTCACTGTCCCTCTCTCTTTAAAAAAAAATAAAAAACAAAAATAAAGGAACCAGCCAGCATTGCCACAGTGGTGGTTCAGGACCAGGAACAGTCACCTGCTGCTGACAGCAGCCTGCTCCCCAGACAACTGCCCCTCCTGCCAGCAAACACCGTGTTTCTGGGGTGCAGTACACAGAGCCCTAGCCCCCAACAGAAAATGCTTCAAAGGAACCATCCTGGGAAACACTGCCATGTACAAATGCCACATGTGAGTCCCGAGAAGTCCTGCAAGACCCCAACCTGCTCACCCTCCACTCCGCCTTTGCCAGAGTTGCTTGGCCTCAGAAGGGTTCTCTTGGGCACCCCTGCTAGCGTTGCTGGGAACTGAAGTTCTGCTTCGCACTTCAGACATATGTTGCATGGGGCTCCTGCAGAGAAGCACCCTGCTTGCTGCAGTGGGCCAACAGGGCAGGGGAAAGCCCGTGGGTCAGAGAGCAGCACTCTCCTGCCCTCACGTCGGCAGCAGGTGAACTCCCACCAAAACCCAGCCATCGCCAGCTTCAACTCCTGAGTCTGCGATAGTCCCCTGCAACGACCAGGCAGCAACTTCAGAACAACAGGAGCAAGCACACACTCACGGCAGCCTGCATGAGCTGGGGGCTGCCCCGACCAGAGTCGGAGATGCACGGCACTCCGGGCATGCACAGGGACACACACAGCCTCTCAGAGGCAGCAAGAAGGACATGGCCCCACACGCTTTCTGGGGACAGAGCAATTACAAATACATAAGAAGGAAAGATGCTCAGAGCAGATAACAATAGATAGTGTTTCCAGAGCACTTATCTGTGCTGGGCCCTGGTTACTAACCCACTGATTACTCGCAACAACCCCTACGGTAGGAAAGGCCATCTCTTTAGAGCTACAGGAACCGAACACCTTGCCTGAGGCTGCAGGAGTGAGTGATGGGACAGCTGGGACGTGAAGCCAGGACCTATTCCCCCACCCTCACCCCACTACCCCAAGCTGGACATATCCACCCGTCCCCCTGGGAAACAGTCCAGCGCCTAGCACTCAGCATCATGGAAAATGGCCATGCCCATCAATGGAACACGTTTCTCTCCTTTTTTTCCATGTGGCTACAGGACCGTGAACAGGATGTCTACTGCCCACCCAGTGCGGACCTGAGGCTCCCATAGAGAGGATGAGGAAGGTGAGGCTCACACCTGAAGCTGGGAGCCTGGTGCAGAAGAAGCCCAGGCTGGGGGTGTGACGGGAAGGCCAGCGGCTGGCTTTCCAGAGGCCTCCATGCAGAGGGTCTATTGGGAGGGTGCCCCAGGGGTCCTCCACTCCCCAAGGCTCAGAGGAGGTGGCATCTGCTCCCAGGGCCCTCGAAGCTTATGCTAGCACTGGTGTCAGAGTCAGCAGGAGCCTTGTCAGCAGGTTCCTGGGCCCCAGGAGTTCTTGACTCAGGAGGCTGAGGACTTCTCACGGTTCCCAGGATGCTACCTTGACTTTGGGTGCCAGTGGGTGGGAGCTTCTGGTGACTGGACAGCTCACTCTGGCCTCCAAGCCCGGGATTCGCCCCCACCTCTCCCTCCCTCCCTCCCACCTGGTTTGCCCTCACCCCTTTTGAACACAGTTTCTAGAAGCTACTCAGATACCGCAAGCAGGACAAGCCACTCTCCAGTGTGTCACCTCAGAACAGCCCCTCCCCCAGGGTGCTGTCACACTGGTGGGTTTCACCTTGCACTTGGCCCAGTAGCTGCACACAGCAGAGGAGGTGAGACATGACCCATCCACTCATCACCCCTCCTCTGTCTGCCACCGCGACTGGTTCTACCAGTACTTGATCAATGGATGCACAGTTTGATCTATCTCCAGGTCATCCCTTCACAGCAGGACCTCCGGGGACCTTCCTGGAGTTCCTCATCTTCATGAGTCTGTGAGTTTCCTTCCAAACGCTGCCCACCCAGCTGCCCATCTGCCACCCATCCAAACCTCTGGTTCAGCCGTCACCATGCAGTCTAGGGAGGGGTTGTGTAAATTATGGTCTGGGCCAGGACAGCTCAGAGTATGAAAAGAGGTCCAATTAATAACTCATCCTGGGATAAAGACGTGAACTTGAACTTTCCTGGGAAGGCCAGTGGACACAGCGAGGATTAGTGAGAATATCCTTATCCAGCTCTTCTCTTATGCTAATAAGTTAGTCCACCCTTGATCCAATCAGCTGCACTCAGGTGGACAGAGTCTCGTGTGGAACACACAGCAGCTCATGACATGTCAGGCCTGGCAAGACGTGGGATTCCTGGCTGGTGTCAACACTGGTATCGGGTACCTACCTAGGGCCCCCTAGGAGGCACCTATTAAGCTGGCCAGTGGAGAGTTAAGAGAGGACATATGGGCTCCACTCTGTAAAGTTCTCTGGAGTTTAGGAAGAAGATCAAGACGCAGAGGCAAGGTTTCCAGGGACTCCTGAAGATCACGGCTTCCGGAGCCACGTGGAAAGCCCATGTTCGGTCCCAGCAGAGGGCGGGCAATAGCCTGAGAATTTGGAGCTCCCAAGCACCCCAATCTTGTGGCACAGGTTGACCAGTTCTGTCACCCAGAGAGGCAGGCAGCAGAGGGCTCCCATCTGCACACACACCTCTTCCTTGCACCCAGCAGCCCAGGGCCAGGGTCCTGCACTCACACTCCTTACCAGCTAGCCTGGGACCAGAAAATATTTATGACCTTATTTATCTGTGAAATTTCTTGCCAAACTCCAAACAGCAGGCCTGACTATGAACTGTGGACATACCCATTTGTGAGCTGGGCTATCTGGAGAGGAGAACACAATCAGTGTGGTCCTCGCGTCCTCCTGGGGGCCAGGAGCGTAACAAACAAGGTGGGAGCAAAGGTGGCCACATCGAAACGTTAGAGGGCAAACGCTGTTTCTTTCTGGGAGGCAACACCCATACATGTTCACTAGTAAGTCGTATTTACTGACGATCTGGCTGGGGACGGGGAAAGGAAAAGACTAGGCTAGAGTGAAGCTCAAGTTCCTGAGACAAATGAGTAACCGAGATCTCGAGCTGATGCTTCTTCAGCCTGGAGCCCCAAGAAGGGGCTGTGCTCAGTCACAGAACACAGTGGCACCGGCTTATCTTTAGCCTGGGAGCCACAAGATCCAAGTGTGACACAGGTGGCTGGAAATTAGGGTGGGTTTTGTTTTCCTCTCCTGGAGCAGGCGCTGGGCTTGTTGGAGAAGAGTAAGAACTCCTCTTGTTGGGCGGTGATTTCCTTCTCCCAGCCTGGTGGCTGTTTTCTCTGTTGTCACCATCGTGGTGTGACTTAACAGGGCCTTTGCAGCTAAGGGGATGCACTGCTCCTCCTGAGAGCTTCCCACTCCCCTTTAGAAGAGAATTACCCCCCACCCAGCCTCGGCGCTGTCCTCAGGAGATTGCTCTTCCTCACTGTGGTTCATCTCCTTCCTTCCACTGCACCTAACCTGGGGCTCACAGGGACCGCGCTCGTCCTGCTCAGCCAGCTGGCGGATCATCATGGAGGCCCCAAAACTTGATCTTCAACTCAGCTCTCTCCCTGGGCCTCCTCGGAGTGCTGGACTCCCAGACTGTCAGCCGGGTATGCACCCTAAGGCGCGCAGGCCCAGCTTACTGGTGCAAGTGGGATTCCCTACTAGAAAATATATCTGAGCTTTTCTCTTCTGCTGCCAACCCGTCTTACTGACACCTATTTGGATTTGCTACAGATATTTTTTTTCTTAAGGAATTTTTTTTAAGAGAGAGAGGGACAATGAGAGAGAGAGAGAGAGAGAGAATCAATTTTATTTAGTTTTTCACTTTGCTGTGCCTATGGTGCTGGAGCTTGAACCCACAACCTTGCACATGCCAGGCATGTACCATAACCGCTGAGCCACTGCTCCAGCCCCTACAGATAGGCTTTTAAAATATGATGTAAGTTAACTACAATTTTCTCCTTAACATCAAAAAAATAAAAAGGGATATCTCATCAATTCAGAGATTTTGAATTTTTCTATGGGTATCTCACAGAAACTGACAGTTACTCTTGGTTAAACTTAGTTTTCTGATCACATGCATTTCTGCATATCAAATAATCTGAGAAAGTGTTCGTTTCGTTCTGGTATCTGTAATATTCGGTTCTGATCATATTTACTTTGTTTCACATTTGCACTTACTTTTTGCTCCTTGGAGTCATGCTCAGCTGTCTCTATTTCTCACACTCCCGGTCACCTTTGTCTTGGATCCCTGTTTAAGGTCCCCTGAGACTCAGTGTCAGTTCTTAGCATAGCATGGCAGGCAGGAAGCACTGAGTGCAGGCGTGTGTGTAAAACACTTCCGTTCTGCCCGACACTTGGTTCAACATCAACATTTCAAGGAACCCCAGGTTTATGTCAGTCCCCTTGGGGTGCCATAACAAAACACCACCGACGAGGGCCTTCCAAACAGCAGTCCATAGAGCGCTGGATTGGGAAGGCCAGGGAAGCCATGGCAGACTTGCAGTCAGTTGAGGCCACAGCCAGGTCCTGCTTCACAACAGGTCCCACTGTGTCCTCACAGGGAGGCAGGAACAGGAGCTCGCTGCAGTTTCTTTTGTAGGGGTGCTGATCCCCTGCATGAGATGACCTGCAACCTCCAGGTACACCTGGAGGACTGGGCTTTTAACCTGTGGATGCAGCATCACACCATAGTCACGTTTAAGTGCACTTTGCTGAGAACTTGGGGGAACGAGCTTCCACTTTGGGGCCCATGTGCTCTCTGCTGCCCCTGCTGGGAAGTTCTTCTCCCAGGCTGGCAGCCACTGCCTTCCTTCTTTTGGCTCTGTGCTCAGGAGGAACCTCTGAGTGAGGCTGGGCCTGGGCCCTTGCCCACCTGGCCTCCCTGCCAGTGCCTCCTGGCCCCTCCACTGGAACCCTGCTCCTCTGCTGAGCCAAGGGGCCACCTCACAGGTGATGCCTTTTGCTTACCCACCTTGCTTGTTCCAGTGTCCTTGGTTGGATTGTCACCTCCATGAAGTCAGGATTCTGGCAGGGTGATGCTGGTGCTCAGAAGTGCTACGTGAAGAGGCGGCGACCGTGAGCCTTCCGCTCTGCTCTGGCACCTGCCGTGGTGGCTTTCCAAGACACTGTTGCTTCCTGGGCTCTCTGGCGTGGCTGTGTCCACCAGCATGTGGAAAGCTCCAGCCAAGAGCATTCTCTCCTCTTGACCAACTCTTCCCTGCTGTTAGCCTAGCTCTGCTCTTGGAGGTCCAGCATCTACGTTCCCCCGCTGCCATCTCTTTTCATTCCATGCTTTTTTTTCTGAGCTGAAATTTCCTCAACATCACTTTCGAATCGCCCTTGGCTCTTTAATCGAATCCATCCTGTTATTTAGCCAGTGTCGGCATATTCAGTGAGAAAGCACTTGGTCTGTTGCTCCTCCTTCAGGGCGACTCGTCCTTGTCCTAGGAAGGAACTGTACCCTCTTTCCTCCCTAAGCCCTAATTAGCAGTTGGAGTCTCTTCTGCCCCGTGAACCCTCGCCGCTCCAGGCCAGCTGCCCTGCTCCAGGGCACATGGCTCTTTCTCGGCCCTTGGAGTTGCCGACTCCCTGGCCATGTGTCTTGGTGTCTGGGTGCAGGCCAAGCCGTCTGGTGTGGGAAGGGGGCGTGCATGTCCCCAAGCTGGCCTGGTTTGTGCTCCTCATCCATCTCTTCTGGGCTGCCTGGGCCCCTGTAGACCAGGTCAACAAGCAACCAGAAGGACGACAGCCAAGACCACCTGAGGCCCAGGAGGCCACAGTGGCCATGCAGAGACCACGTGTGTTCTGGGCACAGTGGCCGGCTGTACTTCTGTCCCGGAAGTTGCTGCTTCCACTTACGGGAAATACTTCCTCTCCGCCTCTCTTCTTCCGGCAGCTGCCAAAAAGGTGAGCTGCCTTACACCGTTCGGGGCCCTCTCCAGGCTGGGGCCTGCTTTCCCAGAGAGCAGGGCCTTTCCTAAAGGGTGTGACAAGAAGGCTGTAAATCCAGCTCGCTGTAACTAATCATGCCTCTTACTTGCATATTTCATGCACAAACCTCCCTGGAGCTCCCTTGGGAACACCACCAGCCCCATCGTGGGAGGAAGCACTTCCTCCCCTCCTTCCCCTCTGATCCTGAAGCTCCCCTGCCCTTCCCTTTTTCTTGGGCAGAAATTCCTGAGTTTCGTGGCTTCTCTGGATATTTTATCTTACTTCCTAATTTACCATTATGGCTTTTATTCATTTTTAGGGGCATTTTTCTGTTATTTGAATTGAATATTGATAAGAGAAGAGGGAAATGTCTGATTCTTCCATTATTAAACATCGGTTGGCAAGAAAAACCAGCCATGCATGATCCTGTTCCACCCAGGAAAAACTCAATGAGAGGCTCTGAAACACCACGGCTTTCATAAACATCTCACATTTTATCTGGCTCCATTTGACAACTCTTCCAGAGCTTCAGAGCCATGTGAAGGAACCTAGACCCCGAGGGCTTCATTCTGCCCAGAGCTGGCTGCAGATGCTCTGGGATCGATGGCTCATGGTGGTGAATGACTCAGGCCCCACAGTGATGATCCGGAGCAACACTTGACCTAGGGGACACTTAGTAGCTTTTGTTTAAGAAAGGAAAAATAGAATTTGCTTGACTTTATTGCAATAACAATATTACCAAGAAGATACCACACCAACCGCAGCAGAAATGTGTGAAGTCAGCCTGCGTGCTCACCCCGGGTGGTGCCCAGCTACCCAAAAACAGATGCCAAAGAGCCAACGTGAAGGCAGACGTCAGCCAGGCAATGTCACTGCCAAGTAAATGGCACCAGTGCTCTCAAAACATGGAGACCAGAACTCTCCCACCATGTTGGTTATGGAAATCCATACAAAGGCTCCCCAATAAACTAAAAATAAAGCCCCAAGGTGGTCTGGCAACTTCACTACTGGATGTGTACCCAAGAAATGAAGTCACTGTAGTAAAGAGGTACTAACACACCCACGTCCATTACGGCACCATTCACAATAGCCAAGCTGCGAACCACCAAGGGGTCCATCAATAAGTGAACGGATTAAAAAAAGAGTACACTATGAAATATTATTCAGCCATCAAAAGAAGGAAATCTGTCCTTTGCGGATGGAACTGGAGGGCATTACATTAGGTGAGATAAGACAGACACAGAAATACAAATTCCGCATGTTCTCACTCATATTTTGAAGTGGAAAAAAAAGTTAATCACATTGAAGCAGAGGAAAAAGGAGGTCATTAGCGTCTGGAAAGGGTTGTGGGGGCCAGTGAGACAGTGAACACTGGGCATCCAAACACATCCAAACAGCTGGGGGGAAGCAGTTTGTCAGTAGCATAGTGGGGTTCCTACAGTCCCCCACAATTAACTAAACATCACAAAATAGTGAGAGGAGAAGAGTTTGAAGGCTACCATAGACACGGTAACATCAGTGGAGACTGAAGTGCTGACTACCTGATTCCATCGTATTGCACACAGTATGGAATTGTAACATTGTACCCCATGAAGAAGTACGAATGTGTCAGCTGAGAGTTTTAAATGGAACCTGGACTGGTGTCTCTTAAGCATCCAAATTCGTTTATTTTGACATGCGGAGCAGCATAGGAAGAACCCGCAATGCCCGCCTGGTGGAGCTTCCCCTCCCAACGACGTTGCCAACCAGGGGCTTCCCCTCACCCCGTAAAGACAGCTAACGCTCTTCTTCTGTGCTAATTCACTCATGGATTTTATTGTCGATTGATCTAAAAGATCTCCAAGCGCCATGGTTGCCCTGCAGATCCGGGTTTAAAGCCTGTATCGCACCCAATCTGGTGCCGCGTGTCAGCTCTGCTTGGAGCCCCAAGGGCTCCGCTGTCCCTGCACCTGCTGTGGGCTTGGCCCAGGTGCCGGAAACCTCGGGAGTCTTCCCCTTCAAATCAGAGAACAGCACCTTCTCTATGCCCATGCATTGCCCCTCCCTCTCTGGAAATCAGCAGCTTCCCCAAGGTTTCCGCCTCAGCCAGAACTGGAGCACCTTAGTCTCCTCCTCTGCACTTCCCAAACGGTGATAAGACTCAACGCCCCTAACTGGTTGAAACCACAGGAAAGGGGAAAGCCAAGGAGTGGTCCGGGTGGCAAAGGGGAAGGAATCCTGGAGCAGGTTCTTGAAATTGGCTGCAGAAGTAATTCATCTGCTTTTTAGAAAGCCAAACACGATTTTAAGACATCCGAGGCTTTCAGTTTATTGGATCATAAAGCTCTGATTATCACTTAAAAGTAAATACGAAAGTTCTGGGAGCTGTAGAATTCTCTGATGAAAATGGCCTTAAAGCATCGCAGACTTCACGGGCTTCAGTGTGAGGTATGATTCACAAGGTCCTCGTTCAGAGGTGAAAAGACACAGGGGATGGTACTGCTCCCGGGGCCGCCAAGGCCCGACAATGCCAGAACCCCACTGTCGCTTTCCCCACCACACGCAATTGCTATGCCAGCTCGGTTCCAAACAGCCGAGTCGGACGGAGAATCACTGCAGGAAGAGTAAACGGGCCCCAAAAGTGAGCACAATGCCACCCTCCATGCAGACAGACAGGTCAGTGCCTGGTGTGGGACTCACCACTGCGCAAGGGAGGAGGCAGTTCATTAACCTCCGCCATCTTCCACTTCTTCTTGAGAACTCCTGGGCATTGCAGAAGAACTATGAACATTTGTCAAAGATAGCAAGAAATGAGTCCTAGAGGCCAGGCAGACCTTCAGAAGGTGCAGCAGCCTCCAGGCGGAAGGCCACAAATGCCCTGATGAGCAGATGCTGGCCTGGGTGTGAGGACAGAGCTGCCCTGGTTAGCTGCACATCCCTCAGCTTCCGGTTCAACCCTGACTCTACCCGGCATCCCTGCCCTGTGGTCCTGACTTCTCTCCAGTGAGGCAGGAAGCTCAGGCAGTGGCTCTTGGACACTCATGTGAGGCTGCACAGGACATGGGGCATCTTATGAATACTTGGAGCATCAAAAGAGTATGACATGAATTTTGCATGTTTTGCACAGAGGAAGTAGCCAGAAACTGGGCATGTTGGACACATGTCTGGAAATAAGCAGATCAAATGCAGACTGACCAGCCAGACCTAGCCAGACCTTAGCCAGCACCCTAATCGGGAGAGGGCCCAGCTCAGAGGCACCCAGACATGTACACAGGAAGCTCAGGTGTGTGCCCGACATGGCTGACATCATCGGTAGCTTCTGTCAGTTGGCGGGTGCAGGAACAGTAGGAAGGATGGGAGGTGCTGATTCCATTCATTTAAAAAAGCCATGGTCTTTCTTTTTCTCTCCCTCTGACAGCTCTTAAGAATTTGATGGTAGAATTTCAATTCAAAACTCCGGAAAAATTAGAATCTGAGCAGGCTAGGGCACATTGCCTCCAGTGGGACGTTAGGAAACACGGCCCCGGTTGCCTCCATTCCCCAGCCGTCCGTGCAGCACGACAGGCACAGACGCCCACAGGCCTCGGAGCTGCACTCTTACAACTTAAAAAAGAAATGCATGTCAGAATGACCACAGAGGCCACTCCCACGGGTGCAGAGAATAGCAGTCAGCCTCGCAGGGGCTAAATGTGGTCAGTGGCTAATCACATTCTTATGCTAACACCTCATAGCCAAACTGCTCTTAAAGAATGCTTTCCTTTCAATTTCCTGTGTAGAGATTCAATGTTTAGAAATCTTTCCCTTTGAGATTTGGTTAAATCATTTTGGTTGGTCTGGTTAAACAAGTAATAGAAAAGTAAGAATTTAAAACACAGAGGTGAGAAAACAATTTTCAAAGAAGGTCAAATGTCAGGTCCGCCATCTGGAGGTGATCCCTCTTGCACGTTGCTTCTTGTGCTATGCAGGCACGTGGGTGCCATCCGTGTGCGTGTATGGGCGTGTGCGTGTGCGTATCCACGTCCGTAGAACATAGCACCTGCCCACGTGCACGTGTGGCTGCATTGTCTTCTCAAGGTCATCTGAGGTCAGGACCCTTGACCCCACATGGGGAGGAAGCTGGCCGTACTCAGGACCTCAGCACCCGAGTGGTCTCACCAGGTGCCACCACCTCCCCTGCTGCTCTGAGGACAAGCAGGGCCACCTTCCCAGGTCTCCTGCCCTTGTTTCCAGGCATGAGTCTGCCAGGTGCCAGCATGAGCAGGAAGGATCAGCCTTTGTTTCCTGGGGTCACTGCAGGCAGATGGGAGCCCACGGGCTGTCCCCACCCCTGCATGGTTCAGTGGACCCTTCCCTTACAGACGTGCCAGGGGTAATACACTGAACACCAGCAGAAGGGGCTGGCAGAGAAGAGAAGGCAGAGGAGGAAAGAGGAAGGACGCTCAAGCAGGGGAGTGGGAAATATGGTCGCCTGGTCTGTGCTGAGATGGTCCTGCACATGCTGCCTCTTTCAGTCCTCATAGCATGTGGAAGGTAGGAGGTGTGACCCTGGGTCCTGGGTGAGGGGATGGCCAGGAGACACAGTCGGCCCAAGGCCACTCAGCTGTGGCACGTCCAGATGTCCGGACGCAAGCCCAGGGCTCTTGGGAGGGGTCAGAGTCTGGAGGTGAGAGAGGCCTGCGGAGCTTCAAGTGGAATGGGTGCCTGGGAAAGGCAGCTGTCAGAGGAGGGTTAAGGGAAAAGTTCAAGACCCAGAAGGACACCCGCTGCTGAGAGAGTCCAGGCACAATATCGCCAGCGTCCGAGGACACATGACAGGGTACCAGGCCGTGGTGCTATGGAAGCCTTGCTCCGTGAGTGCCAGGGCTGTTTCCCAAGTGCACCCTGCAGTTTAGATGCCCACTCATCTGTATTTTCTCTTTTCTTTGTAGTGCCACAATCAGTACAGTCTTTTGCCTGTAAAAGTAGCTTCTGTGCCATCTTCAGCCCCACGGATGCCTCCTGTTCCCAGTACCATTTCAGCTGGTTCCTCTAATGCACTGGGCCTGTGGTGGGAAATTCTGCTCATGGACTGAATCAGCCTTCCAAAGGGTGGAGCAGGTGCAGCAGGACCTGACCTGGGCGGCCCCTCCTGCCAGTGTCCCTGCACAGGTGAGAAGCGCCATGCAGCCTGGGCACCCAGGGTTGTACCGCCCCACGCGCCTCCGCCCGTCCGCCTCGCCCCGTCTGTCTGTCTCTTGCACTTGGCTCTGCCTGCACCTCCTCTGCTGCCCCTCTCCTCGGCTTCCCGTCTGGTCGCATACCTGAAGCATGGTTTTATGAATTTCAGCATGGTCTTTGCTCCCTGGACTTCATTTAAACTCACAGTGATGCAGCACTTAATCTGCCTTGAAGAAAGTAAACTAAAAGAGGCAGCTTTAATTCAGCTAATGGGTTGCTCCTGAGTGAGCTCGGTAGGAAAGCAGTTTTCCTGTCCCTCCCAGCTGCCTGTGAGGCTGACGACACAGGGCCTCGTTGCTGGTGGTACCAAGTTGACCCAAGGCACCTTTCCCAGAATGCTTCCCACTGCTTGCTACAGCCCTGGGCTCCCGGCACTGAGGGAGCATCCCAGGTGATGTGCCATCCACAGGAAGTGGAAGGAGAGCAAGGAGACCTGCTGTGTTTGCAGGGATAGCACCCACCGTCCGAGGCTGCAAAGCGCACCTCTGAGCCCACTAGCAAGCTGCCCTGAGGTCACTGGGGCACAGAAAGACCACAGCCCCACAGCCCATCCTGTGCTGTGCACCCCCCGGCATCCCGCGGTAGAGAGTGCAGGATTCAGGAAGCACTCGCCCGGCAACAGCGGCTAAGGCTTTGCATCTTGGTGAACAATTTAAAATAAAGCCTTCAAATAAGAAACTGACCCACAAACAGCAGGTTCCACCCCCGGGAGGGATGGAGAAGGAAAAGCATGGTTTCAGCTGGTTTCTGTTTCCATTTAGCCTTGGCCATAGGCAATGGACGGAGGGACTGATGGCCTGAGAAGGGCTCAGGAGCCCTGCGAGGCGAGGCCTCTGTTCCTTTAGGGGACATCTTAGTCCCCTAAACTTAGTGTCTAGTTTTAAACCCCAGACATATTAAGGCATAGGACATAGTGTTAGCATTATTATTTTTTCAATCACAGGGTGCTTTGATAGAAACTCGCTCGGGCACCTGAGTGACAAAGTGGACAGGTACATCCTCTGAGCTGGTGGACACAGTGCTGCCAACAAGGGCCCTGGTCCCCACACGTCCCCACGGCTGCTCTCGGGTTGGTCTTTGGAAACTCAGGAGGCTCTGTTGAAGCACAGTCTTCCATGTGACACCCACCTACCTGCCACCCACATTGGTGTCCCTCAGAGGAATGGGCCAAAGGACCATTAGGACGTCACCAGCAACCTTGGGCAGTCCCCAGAAACAAGCCTCCCATGTGGGTGAACAGCTCCTTTCCACTGGAGCCGGGGGCACTGGCAGCTGGAGGAGCCCCAACCACGGCCAGCAGGAGGTTGAACGTGCATGGGAGCTTCCAGCTCCACAGGTCAGAGAGCCAAGCGGACCTCTTCAGGCCTGCAGAGTGGCTCTCTTGGCCATCTCACCAGCTCCCCACCACCTCTCCCCTTGATGCTCAGCCAGGAGGCACCGTGACTGTCTGAGGAGGAGGTAGAGCCTCCCTTTGGCCCCTTTGCTTCCAGTGCTCTGCTGACCAGCAGCTAACTCTCTGCCTGCCTGCCGATGTGTTCAGTTTGACATTCCCGCCCACATCACCTTCCCAGAGCGTGACACTGAGAGATGGAGGCCTCTTTCACAGCCGCCAAGGATAACATAACCAAAGGCCACGCGATGCTGGGCAGGCACCGGGTGACAATGAGTAGCTTCTCAGCACTGGCCACATGCAGACCAGGCACTTCCCAGCCTGTCACCCTCGTGGTCCACGCTGGGGAGACTTCCCTGCTGATGACGTGGCTAGCCACCTGTGCTACGGGACTATCAAGCACTCTGCTCTCGTTTAACAGATTAGCTCAGTCCTACGAGGAGACAGGACAAGACTTTGTTGTGTCCTCCTGGGAACTTGTGTTCCCAGCGTGCATGGAACAAAAGTTTCCATTAGAGGGAAAATTCCTTCCTTTCATTCCTAATGCTAATTATCAACAAACTAAACACATGCAAAAAGCTTTTTAAAGCAATGCAGTAACTAAAGTATATATATATATATATATATATATATATATATATATGCAAAAAAATGATAAAACACAAACACAGGTAGGAGTTATGTCAGGACAGAGAAATTGTGAGTACTTTTGTACCTATTTCCTAAATTAAAATTTCCTCTTAAATAAACCAAATGTTAGCATTATAAAGACTTCCATCTGCTCCATGGCTTCCAATTTGTTTACAAAATTGTGAGTTGAGACTGGAAAGACCAAGGAAGGCATTTGATGACCTCGCTGCCCAGTGCACGATCACACCTTCTTCTGTGGACTGGAAGCTGCCCCAGTGTGGCCCAGGGGCTTTTCACACCTGGAAGAGATAACAAATCCCTAGAAAAATGCTAATTGGGAAAACTAACTCTGAATTGTCATCTGTCCATTAAAGACATTAACTTAGTCCCTCAAAGAAGACACCAACCAGATCAGATACGATTTTTTGTTTTTTGGGTTTTTTTTTTAAGAGAGAAGGACAGTGAAGGAGAGGGACAGAGAGAATCAATTTTTGTTTAGCTTTCCGCATGGCTTTCATTGCTCTGACACTTAGTTATGTACGTGGGTGCTGGGGTTTAAACCCGTGTACTCGCACATGCCAGGCAAGCGCCGTAACTGCCAAACCACCGCTCCAGCCCCTTCAGATACGTCTTATAGGTAAATTCCATCCAATGCTAAGATGTTCTAGAAGTTTTAAAAAAATTAGCCAGTTTGACATACCTCAAAAAGAAAGTACAAGAAAGTAAATCTCCATAGATTACCTACAATGTAGCTAATAGAGACAAAAATATAGAAAACACGAAACAGGTTGAGAGACATAGAGATTGCCTAGCGTGCACGTCATTGGAGCTCTACAAAGAGAATAGATAAATGCTAGAGAACCAATATTCAGAGAGAATGAAAATTGTTTTAAAATCATTAAAGACACAAATCCTCATATTTAGAAGTCCCCAAGAGTTCCAAGCAGCATATAATAGGCACATTAAGAGCTCTAAACACACAGAGAAGATCTTGAGTGGCCAGGGAGAAAATATGATTAAAACAAAAATCCGTAGACACAGAGCTGACTTCTCAAGCACAGGTGGAAAGCAGACAGCAGAAAGATGTCTTCAAAATTCTGAGTGAAAATAAGCTCAAACTCAACCGTGATGAAAAAGCACTTAGCAGCTGAGCACTCCAACAGGAAACGCCCAAGGACTAAGAAGAAAGGCTCCATCTAATGCACATCGGGAGGAGTGCCGCACTCAGAATCACGCGACCCGGGCAAAACCTCTGTGGATGTTGACAACATGCTGGGTCAACGTGAAAGATCATGAACAAATCATGATCTCTAGGTCACATGCTCTAACCTACACTCCAAGAGGCTAGACACCAAGAGCAATTTATAGTACTCCTACATAATTCACGTGCCAAAGAATAAATGAAAGCACTGAGGGTTGATAGATAATGAAGATAGTCCTGACCAGATGTGTAGCAGGCAGAGAGACGCTATGCGTAGGGACACTCGTAAATTTAGAACTCATTAAGATATGCTAAAAAGAAATTAGCTAAGCATCCAACAGAAGAAGTTAGAAAGAGACAACAAAAGTCTAAACAAAGTAGAGAGAATGCAATCATAGAAGGGTGAATGTAAATGAAAGATACAGACGCATTTATATATGATCGAGAGGATCAGAATAAAAAAAAGTGATAGAACTTTGGCAAAAATGATGACCTGGAAAGAGAAGGCACAAATAAATAAGATTAGATGTGAAAAGAAGGCATAATTCGAGATGAAGGAGAGAGTGAGAACAGCCACGTTAAATTATAAGCAACCTTTCCAATACAGTCCAAAGCAGGAAAAAATAGCAAATCCATAGAAATAGAAAAATTGCCAAAGCTGACTCAAGAAGAAATCAAACTGAATTACCATGTAACTATTAAACACATCACATCACTCATAAAAATGCTCCTGTAAAAGAGAATTCATTTCATGTGGATTTTTGAGTGAATTATATCAAATGTTTAATAAATCAATAATTCCATCATTCTAAAAACTCCCCAAAAGCTAGAAAAAAGCTGTCCTCAAGTTAGTTTATGATAATATATCCTTGATACATTAAAACTGTTAAAAAGGAACACTAGACAATATGTTAGCAAACTCAACCCTGCAATACCTCAACTGTCAAGTTCATTTATTTCAAGAATGCAGGGTGAATTTTACATTAGAAAATTCATTTTGATCATTCACTACTCTAATGTAGTAAAGGGATAGACATGATTTCAACGGTTCAGGGAGGCTCAGTAATAGTTCACTGATGTCTGCTTCTACCTCTTCTATTTGACCTTTTTCTAGAGAGCCTGACAATCCAGATAAGACAAGAAAAAGAAATAAAGGACGTAAGTTAGGTGATGAAAGAAGAAGCATCTTTATTCACAAATGACACTAAAATAATTGGCAAGAAACTTATTAAAATTAATAAGAGAGTTTGTTAGGATTATATTCATATGTGACCAACTGATAAAAGTCCACTGTATTTCCACATACCAGCAGCAACTGAAATTCAATTTTTAAAAGGTCCTATCTACAAGAGCAACAAAAAGTAACATTTCTAAGAATAAATGCAGAAAGCATGTACAAGACTGCATTGGAAGCAATTTTTAAAACGATGTTAATAGGCATTTAAACAAAAACCTAACTAAATAGGGACACATGTCAGATGTATACTTAGGAAGACTCAATATTGGAATGGTATCAAATCTTCCCCAAATTAATTCATGGAATTAATCCAATTCTAATTAAAATGCAAACTAATTTCTCATGGAATTTAGCAAGATGATTGCAAAGTGTATATGGAAATACAAGGAACCAGGAGCTGAGACACTCTTGAATGAGGAGGAGGAGGTGAGGGTACCTGCCCTACCCCAAATCAAAACTTATTAAAATAAGTAAGAGTGTGTAGTGGGGCACAGGAGCAGGTAAACGGAGCCAAAGATGGAGCAGAGCGCCAGACCTGTGATTGACTGGGATCACGGCTACAGAGCTGCAGGGAAATTTGGACTTTCCACTAACTTAAACATATGGATGTGTGTTTGAGCTGAACACCATGCACATGCGCGCGTGCGCACACACACATTTAGTCCACATACACCAACTTTGCAGAGTGAAAGGCAAATGCCAAAACTGTGAAGAAGCATTAATAATACACAGGGGCAGACTTGAGCTGCAAAGAGCATATCAGACAGGTCCAGAGAGGAGGCTGTGGCTGTAGTTAGGAACACCTGGATCCCGCCCTGCTTCAGCCCTTGCCTGCTCAGTGTCAGCACCAGCTGCTGCTCCAAGCCTGCCACTTGTCTGTGACAATGGAGCACTACTGACACCCACCTCCAGGCCTTTCTTAGAGCCTGACAGACCATTTCTGTGAGGGGCGGGGCACAGAATCATAGGTCCCTGTAACACTGGCCGTTTGGGCAGCTGGAGGACAAGCAGGGGAACCAGCGCTGCGTTTCCTGAAGATGCACCAGAAAAGAAGGAACTCTGTGGCCATACTTAAATGGCGGGTGGCCTGGGGAAGGAGGCCCAGGTTTCGGTGGCCTTCCAGCGGGAAAGCTAAGCTGCAGGAGAATGCATTGTTGAAGGTGTGCGAGTGCCTAAAACACCTTTATTTACAGCAGCCTCCAGTTGAAAACGGTTGAACCGTAATCTTCAACGGTGAATGGGTCAACACAACCGTAGTGTGGAGCACTAGCCAGCAATGAAAAGGAGCGGGCTGTTGACCCACACGATCACGGATGAATTTCAAGTGTCTGAAAGCAGCTGGACACAAAGATGTCTCCCTGCATGGTCTTCTTTATCTGACATCTGGAAAGGGCAAAGGAGAGGGGACAGATGCCTGGGTGTCAGCGGGGGACAGACAGCGACAGTGTTGGGTCGGGGTTGGGGCCCTTCTGAGTGCTGTGTGGAGGTGGCAGTGCCTGTGAGGGAGTCTTGTTTCACTGTGCCTTGTGCGTGCTAGGCAAGTGCTGCCCACTGAGCCATGCCCGGCTGGTTGCCTTAATCACTCCTGTGTCTGTCGCTGCTCGTGCAGGTGACATGTGCTGCCCTTCTGCGTCCTCACCAAGCTCTTCTTGCACTCATTGAAGTTTTAGGATCCATATTTTTTTTAAAGAGAGAGAGAGGGATGGTAAGAGAAAGAGAGGGAGAGAATCAATTTTATTTATTATGCATCTGGTTTTCACTGCTCCAACTCTTAGTTGTGTATGTGGGCCTCGCACATGCCAGGCAAGCGCCACAAGCACCATGACCACTAAGCCGTCGCTCCAGCCCCTAGGATCCAGATTTTTAAACGTAGCTATGGAGTGCAAGCTACGGTGTAATTTAAAATTATGCAGCAGAGCGGAATCATTGCGAAAGAGACTGTAGAGCGAGAGAGCGGAGGACAGTCACGGTGGCCTGCGGCAGGAAAACAGCCCTGTGCTGGAAGCAGCTGTTGAGCCCTGGGTGGGGTCAGAGCCCCAGGCAGCTCCCAGCCCTCACCTACTGAGGGCCACACTGGGGTCCAGCAAGCTTTAGAAGTCCCCTAGGCAGGCTCCTTGCCGTCTGCTCCCTGGGATGAGCAGGGGTCTAGGGCAGGTGACGAGGCTGTCCTGGCTCTGCACTCATTTTCCTGTCACTGTGGGAAGGTCTTCACACCTCTTGAAACTCCAGTTTCCTGGTCAATAGAAGAGCTGGTAGAAATAAGGCATCTCGGGTTCCTCAGGCAGGACATCCTGTGACCCCACCTTCTTACCAAGTCACAATCAGATAATTCAGGGATGAGACCCCTGGCACTGAAGGCCACCACTCAGTGTGGGCTTGCTGAGCGTTTCCAAGATGGTGGTGATTTGGGAATGTAATGGCTACATCGTGTCCCCTCCAAATTCACACGTTGAAGTGCTGAGCCAGTACCGGAGAATGTGACTGTATTCAAAGGCAGTCTTCAGAGAGGGGCTCACGTTAAAATCATGCCTTAGATGGGCCCATCCAGGTTTGGGATCCTTAGAAGAGGAACTAGGGACAAACGCGGAGAGGAACGGCCCCATGAATATGCGGGGGAGGCAGCCACCTGCCACCCAAGGAGGGTCCGCGGGAGGAGAGCCCTGCTGACACCTTGGTCTTGGAGGTCCAGCCTCCCCTCCGGGAGCTGAGGCTATGAATGCCTACGGCACCTGGGAAACTTCCGCGGGGTCAGCTGAGGGGCTGCTGGCCTTGACTGCGGTTGTGCTCTCGGCCCCAGTTAATCAGAGCGGCTTCTGCCGCAGGCTTCTGCACCCTGCTCTCTGCCTGCCCCGCCTTCCTCAGGGTTACAGAGCTGTCCACTGAGTCCTGGGGAAGCCAGCCAGGGCTGTGCAGCAGGTAAACGAGACTCCGCCCTGCACAACAGTGACAGTCACTCCCCTCCTGTTCCTTCTCAGATTCTCCCACTGCCACAGGAGCACAAGTCACAGCCCACCGGGGTCCTCGCGCATGCCAGGCAACTGCTCTACTGCTGAGCCACACAGTACACTGATGGCATGACCAGCTTTTGCTTTGATCTTCCGTCCTCTGGGTTGTGCCTTCTGGTCATTGTCCCCATGCAGCACTGAGACCTAGGAACTCCTCATGATCTGACATCAGATACCTCAAGAGGAACGTGGGTAGGGGACATGAGAATGGAACAATAATCTAGAGAGTGTCCCCAAACAATGAATACAGGAGCTTTCCTGTTGTTTTGTCTCCTAGGAACTAGGGGATTGCTGTGTAACATAAAATTGGCACTAGAAACAACACAATCTGAGAAAGTGACTTAAAGGATGGCATTTTGCTTTAGGAAAACCATGGCAGGAAAAGAGCCAGGCCTTATAAAACCTGCTTTCTGGGATTTTATTAAGGATTTTTGGTTCTGTGTTTATCAGGGAAATCGGTCTGTAGTTTTCTTGGTGTGTCTCTGTTGAGTTTTGGTATCAGGGTTACATTTGCCTCATAAAAAGTATTTGGGACGGTTCCGTCTCTTTCAATTTCATGGAATAGCTTATTAAGGAGAGGTGTTAATTCTTCTGTAAAGGTCTGGTAGAACTCTGCTGAGAATCCATCAGGTCCTGGGCTTTCTTTTTTCAGAAGGCCATTGCAGTTTCAATTTCGCTACTTGAGATTGGTTGGTTTATATTTTCAGTGTCCTCCCATGTTAATTTGGGAATGTCATATGTGGCTAGGAATTTGACCATTTCTTCCAGGTTATTAACCTTGGAAAAGTGTATCTTTTCAAAATAAATTATCTGGATTTCAGATGAATCAGTGGTGCTGTCTCCATTTTCATCTTTAATTTTGTTGATTTGCTTCACTTCATTCTTCCTTTTAGTGAGGTTGGCTAGGGGTCTGTTAATCTTATTTATTTTTTCAAAGAACCAACTCTTTGTTTTATTGATTCTCACATCCAAAAACAAATAAAAAAGATAATACATCACGATCAAGTGGGCTTCACGCCAGGAACGCAAGGCTGGTTCAACATATGCAAATCAATAAATGTGATTCATCACTTAAACAGAATTAAAGACAAAAATCATATGATCATCTCAATTGATGCAGAAAAGGCCTTCAATAAAATTCAACACCCATTTATGCTCAAAACCCTGAAGATGATAGAGATCAAAGGAAGATATTTTAATTTTGTAAGCCATTTACAACAAACCCATAGCCAACATTATGCTTAATGGAGAAAGACTGAAAGCATTCCCACTAAATTCAGGAACAAGACAAGATGTTCACTTTCACTACTCTTATTCAATATAGTCCTTGAAGCCCTAACCAGAGCTATCAGACAAGAGAAGGAATTCAAATTGGAAAAGAGGAAGTCAAGCTGTCCCTTTTTGCCAATGGCATGATCCTATACCAATCCCAAAAGTCTATCAGAAGACTACTAGAGCTTATAAATAAATTTAGCAAGGTGGCTGGTTACAAGATCAACACTCACAAATCAATAGCTTTCCTATACTCCAGCAGCAATTCTGCCAAAGAAGAAATCAGGAAATCAGTCCCATTTACAATATCCTCAAAAAGAATAAAATACTTGGGCAGTAATCTAACAAAGGATATAAAGGATCTCTACAATGAAAACTGTCAAACATTAAAAATGAAATAGAAAAAGACCTGAGTAGATAGAAAAAGCATTCCATGTTCTTGATTAGGCAAAACCAATGTAATTAAAATGGCCATTCTGCTGAAAGTCCTATACAGATACAATGCAATCCCCATCAAGATACCAATTATATGCTTCATGGATATAGAAAAAGCAATTCTCAAATTCATTTGGAATAACAGGAAACCCAGAATAGCTAAAATATTACTAAGCAAGAAAGAGGAAGCAGGTGTCACAATACCTGACCTGAAATTATATTATAGGGCTATAGTAACAAAAACAGCATGATATTGGTATCAAAACAGACTTGGAGACCAATGAAACAGACTAGAAGGTACTGAGACAAACCCACAAATCTTTAACCATCTGATATTTGACAAAGGGGACAAAAATATAGCATGGAGGAAAGACAGCCTGTTCAACAAATAGTGCTGGACAAACTGGACAGCCACAGCACACAACTGAAATTAGATCCTTATCTCTCACCCTGCACAAAAATCAAATAGAAATGGATCAAAGAATTAGAAATCAGACCAGCAACTATATAATTGCTAGAAAAAAAATAGAATCAACACTCCATGATATCAATGTAGGCACCTCCTTTCTTAACAAGACTTCCATAGCACAAGAATTAAAACCAAGAATCAATGAGTGGGAGGCCATTACACTGAAAAGCTTCTGCACAGCTAAAGAATTAGTCAGAGCATCAAGAGAGAACCTAAGGACTGGGAGAAAATCTTTCCCTGCTATGCCTTCAACAGGGCACTAATATCCAGAATGTACAAAGAATTAAAAAACAAAACACCCAAACCACAAATAATCCAATTACTAAATGCACTAGGGATCTAAACATAAACTTCTCAGTGGAGGAAATCTGAAAAGCCAATGAATGTATGAGAAAATGCTCTACATCACTAGCAGTCAGAGAAATGCAAATCAAAACTTCACTGAGATTCCATCGTGCTCCAGTCAGAGTGGCAAAATGAAGAATATGAACAATAACAGATGCTGGAGGGGTTGTGGGAAGCAAGGAACACTATCACACCGCTGGTGGGACTGCAAACTTGTACAGCCACTCTGGAAAGCAGTGGGAATACTCCTCAAAAAATTAGGGTTGGAACCACCTTATGATCCAGCTATCCCACTCCTGAGTATTTTCCCAAAAGAGCTAGAATTGGTACACTACAGAGACACAGCTACACCAATGTTTACAGCAGCTCAGTTTACAATATCTAAACTATGGACCCAACCCAGATGCCCCTCGCTGGATGAGTGGATTCACAAACTGTGGTATATGCATACAATGGAATTCTACTCTGTTATTAGAATAATATCATGGCATTTGCAGCCAAATGGTGGAGATGGAAAAAATTATGCTGAGTGAAATGTCCCAAACTCAGACTCAAGGGCCAAATGTTTTCCTGTGATGACAAAGAGCATCAAGGCTCAGAGGGAGGGGGGATCGGAGCTGCTCAGTGTATGGTGAGTATGAAGCAGGGGTGTGGGGCAGAGGGGCAGAGACAGGACATAGTACCCACAGACCCAGGCTCCATGTTTTATCCTCCAACTAGGCCCCACCCTCACATGTTCCATCACCCCTGCCCAGTAGTGCCATCACATAACAAACCCTTCTGCGAATTAACTACTGGTGTGCTCAGAGCCCTGGTGACCTGGCCACTTCCCAGGAGCCCCTCCTCTGCATGCTGTTGCATGGGGGCCAGCCTTCCACACACGAGTCTCTGGAGACACTTCACATCCAAACCACAGCACCAAGCACACCACCCTGGTTTGGATGAACTCACCAGTAACCAAGAGGAGGCCTCACCTCCAGACTGCAAGCTGAAGTCCACTCCATCGTTTGAGTTGAAAAAGTCCACTCCACCACACAAGGTGAAGAAGCATACTCTGCTGTTCGAGGTGAAGTCCACTATGCCATTCAAGGTGAAGTCCACTCCATCATTTCAAGGTGAAGTCTACTCCCTAGCAGCGTTAAGCCTCCTACACAGGTGGGCAGCCCCTCCTGACACATGCTGGGAATGCCTGGGCACCCCTGGGCACCAGCAGGACAGCCTTCTGAGTGGGCAGAGGGGAGCCTGACAACCTCACAGCTCAGCAACACCCACCCGTGTCCTTCCTCACCCAGTCCCCCAAAATGCCTGCCCCTGACCACCGAGAGGACACCTTCACAGTTACCTTCTTGGGGATTACTCTGTCTCAAGTGCGATCCTTCCTCGCTCCTCTGCGGAAATTCATGGGGTGCTGGGAGGTGCTATGCAGGTACCCAGGTCCCTCTTGCGCCTATTGAATCCACCTGTTCAGGATTGGACCTTAATGGAACCAGGGACAGGAATGGGGAAATCTGAAGAAACACATCCATTTATTACCCAGTATTGCTCCTCCTTGCCAAGCAATAGTGACTGAGCCGGAAAAATATTAGCGTTCACAGTCACTGATGTGGCCTAGGTCAGAGCTGCTCACAGAAGCCGTGGTGGGAGGGGAATCACCCTGTACATTCGGAATCCTTGAGTCTTCTGGACCAGAAAACGGATGCTAACCAGCTCGTGCTATCCCCAACTGCCGCACTAATTCAACAATGTCTACTTGACCTGTGCTGCTTGGACCAGCGCATGCTGTCCTGGGACGCTGGCATGACATTCCTAAACGCTTCCTCTCCACTTCCATCTTCCCATCACCCAGGGACAGACAAACAGAATCAGGCAGGTCTTGCTTCTTGAAGAACTTCTGTAGAAGACTTACATGCAAATGCAGAAACTTCCAGGCACTGAGACAAGAGACCTGACTGGGACGGAGGAAAGATGGTGACTGAGACGCATCAATATTTGCACCAACACCAAGCAGGACAGTGCTCCTAGGGGCCATTATGGTGGCTAGAGAGATCAGCAAGACTGGAAAGAAATGGCCATGTGATAAAGAAGTCCCTGCAGCAATGTCCCTATGTTACAGGGACACTGGCCAATGGGAAGATAGGCTTGAGATATGGGCACACTTTAGCAGAGGGCAGCACTGTGAATGGAGAGGCGAGAGCCCTTCATGCAGCAGAGGCATGGGCAAGAAGGATCAGGAGGTTGGTGCTCAGCAAGGCTTGCAGTAGATGACTGCTCTCCTGGGAGTCGAAGACAAATGGAAAGCAGCCATTTCACGGCAGAGAGCCCAGCAAAGCATGCTCCCGTGCTGGCCAGGCCGCCGACCTGCTGGGCTCTCCAGATGATCTGAACACCTCTCTAGGCGTCAGCAGCATTTCTTCATCTTAAATTAGGGAGATCACCCCCCTAATTTGACGGACCTCATCCCACCAGTAGAAGGTCTGAAGAGAACAAAAGTCTGAACCTCCTCAGAGAAGAGGGGAGCCCTCCTGCCTGCCATCTTGGAGTCTTTGGGCTGGCTACACTCTCAGCTCTCCTGGCACTCAGGCCTTTGGACTTAACTGCAAGTGAACCTTGGAGTCCCCTGCACCTTCAGCCAGACAGCTGCAGCAGAGCGGGACACCCGTCAGCCAGCTCCTCAAGACAGATGGGAAGACAGAAAGAGACGGATGCATGGATAGACTGAGGGACAGAGCTGGCTAGCTAGATGCATGCACATACATAGACTGCTAGAGATGGATGGATGGATGGATGGATGGATGGATGGATGGATGGACGGACGGATGATGGGCAGAGCTAGCTAGCTGGATGCATGCACAGACATAGACTGCTGGAGATGGATGGATGGATGGATGGACAGATGGATGGATGGACGGACGGATGGATGGACGATGGGCAGAGCTAGCTAGCTGGATGCATGCACAGACATAGACTGCTGGAG
>PVKS010026575.1:0-28494 GCA_004027875.1 Aplodontia rufa
GACATTAGATGCCTAACACTTAATAAATAATTTTGATGTAGTATACAAGGCAAGCACAGAATGCTGTGGGAGTCACAGAGCAAGATCACTTCAGTCTAAGGCAAAACCTGCCAAGGAGGTGTCACTCATATATACTCCTGTTCCCAAAAGGGACTGTGTCACCCAAAGGCTGAGCAGAAGGGGTTTTCATCTGTGTTCTCAAAGGTTTCCACCTGCTTCTACAGCAAGAAATACCATGCATCACACACGTGCACGTGCACACCTAGAAGCTTCACTTACTTTTAGTAGTGCAAGCACATGATACTTTGTATTCCATTGTAGTCCTGCCTACATTTTTCTCTTGCCATAAATGCTGGTTGCAATTATCTACACTTGAAAATTACTGCATTGAGGTGCGCATGGTGGTACACACCTGTCCCGGCAACATGAGATGCTGAGGCAGGAGTTGAAAGCCAGCCTCAGCAACTTAGTGAGACCCTATCTCAAAATTTAAAATAAATAAATAAAAAGAAGTGGGGATGTGGCTCAGTGAAAAAGTGCCCCTGGGTTCAATCCCAATGCAAAAAAAAAATACTGTGTTCAAGGACCTAAAGAAATTCAAAAGGACTCTGAGCGAGAGTGGCCAGAAGAGTATTTGAGAGGTCAGTGGGCAGGACCAGAATGAGAAGGACCTTGTAGGGTTTCATCCTGAGGTACATGAGAAGCGTTTGATGGAATCAAAGCAGTCACGTTTGGATGTAGATGCCACTATTCCTCCTCCTCCTATCCCCCTTTCTACTCAAAGATTCCTTCTATCTCTTCACACAGAGCACAGGGAGTACCCCTCACCTAGGTATAAGGTATCCTAGCACTGGACATATCAGAGTATTGCCTTTAGATAGGTTATATCGCCATCTGGAAGCCTTTTCATACTTCCCCAGATACAGGGGAGAAGGAGGCAAGGGGAGAGGGCACTGCCAATAGAGGCACATGTGCTAAGGCTGGAGGCATAGAGTCCAGACTTCCCTGGGTCTCTATGCTTCCAAAGGGAAAGCCAGGGTTGCCCAAGCCTGTTCTGTGGGGTCTGAGTACCTTCAAGGATGACGCAGGGCTGGAGGAGCTGTGTTTGAAGGCCGGCAGGATCCTGATCCACAGAGAACTATCATGTGCAGGGTCACATGCCCGGCTCCAAGGGCAAAGAGTCTATGCAGATGAGGAAAGGACGAGCAGTATCAAAAGCTCTGAAATGGGGGCACTGATTCTTTGGGCACCAGTATTATTAGTGCCTCACATTTTATAATATTTTGTTAAAAATTTGTATGGTTGTTCAAAAATAAAAATTTTTTAAAAAGTATTATTAGTGTCAGATTCATTCACCAAGCTGTTAGAATTTAGCTGAACACAAGAGTGACCAACTCCCCCCACAGTTGGCCAGGACTTTCTCAGTCTTGGCACTGAAAGTTCCACACTGCAGCCAAACTAGGATGATTAGTCACCCAAACCCACAGTGACTCCCATTAGGGTAACTACCTCCCCCAACACTGTCCCTCATGAATCCTAGCTACAACGAGACACAACAGTAGAAATTCTCAATTCAGGCTGCATATCAGACCCACCCAGGGAACTTCCTGAACATTGCTGCTTCAGCCCCAATCTCAGGGATTCTATGTAATTAATGTGGATTATGGCCTGGATATTGTGATTTTTAAGTTCCCTGATGATTCTGATGTACAATGAAGACTGGTGATCAATGTGATAGAGGACACGAACTCTTCCCAGATGTCAAAAGAAGGATATAAACTGACCAAATAGGATCCAGGTCTTAGTCATGAGGGCCAGAGTCTCAGGCTATGGCTACTAGATGGGTTGCCTGAGGGCAGTAAGCTGGGATTTGTGGGAGCCTGCTCATTAGCCAGTTCTGCTACTCTACAGAAAAAAAGTACCCCTCCAAAACGCATGTCTACATAGACATGAAGATCTTTGCGAAGGTAATTAGTCAAGATGAGATCAAAATGCTTTAGGAGGGCCTAAATCTGATGATTGGTATTTTTATAAAAGAAGGAGATTCAAACACAGAGACACAGAGGGAAGACAGTCATGTGACAACAGAGGCAGAGACTGGGGTGCTACAGCTAGAAGCCAAGGAGCCAGCCCCAAGGACTTCCGGGAACACCAAACAGGAAGAGTCAAGGAAAGTTTCTTCCTGAGAGCTTTGGAGCATGGCCCTGTCCACACCTTGATTTCTAACTTCTAACCTTCAGATTTTTTTTTTTAAAGAAAGAAGGACATTGAGAGAGAGACACAGAGAGAATCAATTTTTATTGAGTTTTTCACATGGCTTTCATTGCTCTGACACTGAGTTGTGTACATGGCTGCTGGGGTTTGAACCCATGTACTTGCGCATGCCAGGCAAACGCTGTAACCACTGAGCCACCGTTCCAGCCCCCTCTAACCATCAGAATTGTGAAGACACATTTAAACCAAGCAGTTGTGATAATTTGTGACAGCAACCCTAGAAATTAATAATCTTCCTATTAGTCCAATCCACAAACATCTATGAACCAACTACTAGGAAGTAGATAGTGGTAGAGGAGTATAATGGACATATATGACCCAAGTGCTTCAACACAAAAACAGGAATAACCACCTCCACCTAGGTGATCTGGGAATGGCAGCAAGAATGAACTCAAGCTGGAACCTGAACTATGTTCAATAAGGTAGTGTTTTCCCGGCAAAAACAATATATTGCATATGCAAAGGCTCAGAAACATAAAATAGAATGCTAAGTTTAAGGAGTAATGAGGAAAAACTTCAATATGACTGAAGTGTATGCCCCATGTGGGCAGGAAGCAGAGGGTATGGCAGAAAAATAGAGAGCCACATAAAGAAACAAACTACACTCAAAATTTAGACTTTATCCTACAGAGAATATTATCAAAATTTATTTCCAAGGAAGTTCATTCTGAAAGCAATATGGGGGACAGTGCGGGGGGAGACCAATGGCAGAGGAAAATGCTATAACTTGGATCTAGAATGTCCCTCAAAGGCCCATGTGTTAAAGACTTAGTCCCCAGTGAGGCACTAGTGGGGAAGTGCTCTGGTCACTGGAGGGATGTGCCCTTAAATGGGATGGTGGAACCCCCACTCCTTCCTCTTCCTCCCTTTCACTTTCCAGCCATGAGGTGTGTGGTTCTGCTTTGCCATATGCCCAAAAGCAATGGGGCCAACCAGTCATGTGCAGAAGCCTCCAAGATTATAGACCAATATAAAGCTTTTCTCCTTCTAAGTTGACCATCTCTTGTTATAGTGTTAGAAAGCTGACTGACACAGAATATGTTATCAATCCAGGAAACTATAACAAGCTCTAAAATGAAGAACTGGCCAGGATAGGCAGTAGAATGATTTTTTTCTGAAAAAAATGATAGGTTTGATTATTTTGATTATTTTTTAAAAGAGAGAGGGTAAGAGAGAGAGAGAATCCATTTTATTTAGT
Organism: Aplodontia rufa; assembly: GCA_004027875.1. NCBI lineage: Eukaryota > Metazoa > Chordata > Mammalia > Rodentia > Aplodontiidae > Aplodontia > Aplodontia rufa. The sequence continues at coordinate 3,473 of PVKS010026575.1, forward strand.
TTTTCATGTGGCTTTTGTTGCTCCAACATTTCGTTGTGTACATGGTACTGGGGTTTGAACCCACGTCCTCCTGAATACCAGGCAAGTGCCATAACCTCTGAGCTGTTAGGTTTGGTTATTGACTGGATATGCAGGCAAGGAGAATGACTCCAAGTTTCATTAACTTGGGGAAAACATTTATTAAAATTAATATGGGAAAGTAGGGAGGTGGTGGGAAAAAAATGAATTCAGAAATGCACCTATGAACTCTGGTCACCATCTCATCATATTCATGAGTCTGCTAAAAACCAAAGCAGTACACAATGGTGACCAAAGTCATGGAAGAAGGTAGATCACCCGCAGGAACGAAGAATGAAAAGAGCTGAGAACACAACTAGGGGAAATTAATATTTAAGAAACAGCTGGAGCCAAGCCCAAGGCACACACTAGCAACTCAGGAGGCTGAGGCACAAGGATTGCAAGTTTGGGGCCAGCCTGGGCAACTTAATCAGACTCTGTCTCAAAATTCTAAAAAAAAAAAAAGTCTGGTGAATCCCAGCTCCACAAAAAATAAGTATCCAGTGGATTTGTGTATTAAGCCACTAGTAACTTAGATAAAAATAGTTTTGCTTTTTTTGCTTTTTGTTGTTGTTGTTCTGGTAGGTACGGGGGATCAAATCCAGACCTCATGCATGCTAGACAAGTGCTTTGTCACAGAGCTACATCCCCAACCCTAAAACCAGTTTTGAAGGAACAGAAGCAGTACATTGAAAAGTGAGTAGGGATTAAGAAAATAGCAATTCTGAAAATGGCAGAGCTAGGTGCAAATGAAGTGGAGTTTCAGCGCCTGGTGGTCCCCATCAGAAGAAGGCACAGACTACTGCATAGGTGCATCACTTCGAAGACTTAGGTTGAGACCGATATGTGGAGAAGCCAGGGAATCCTCTAGACTCTGGCCCTGAACACTCGCTCTACCTGTGTGCACCACTTCATTGACACTACTCTTGCCATTGCCAGTAGGTTTTCCCAGATTGTAGAGAAAAGAGGGCAGTAGGCCGTCCCCTGGGACAATGCCAGAAGCAGCAAAGGACTTACTATTAGGCAAACTGAAGTGCAAATGTGGGAAAGTTGTCAACCCACAATCAGGTCAGTATTACCAAGCTTGCTGGTCCTAAAAAGAACAGGTCAAATGTTCAACAAGTGAAATTCAGGGGCTGGAGCGGTGGCTTGGCAGTTACGGCACATGCCCAGCATGCACGAGTACGCAAGTTTAAACCCCAGCACCACGTACACAGTGAAGTCTCAGAGCAATGAAGGCCACACGAAAAACTAAATAAAAATTGTTTCTCTCTATCTCTTTCACTGTCCCTCTCTCTTTAAAAAAAAATTGAAATTTATTTATTTGCAATTCAGAAATTCCAGGTTATGTCACCCCAGTCACACCAGTTACTCAATAAATGTAAGTTCTTAAAAAAAAAAAAAAGCAAAGTTTTTTTTTTTAGCAGTGTAACTATAGGAACACAGGCAACTATATCCAACTTCCCCTATGCTTAATCAGCCAAGTTCCAGGTTTGCAATGTTCACATCTGTCCATCTAGCGGGCTTCAGAAACTTCATAGAGAAGATCACCCTGCCCTGAGTCCTGGGATGTGTGGGGCTGGGACAGTGTAATGACAGCAGGACACGTGGGAGAAAGGGCACAAAGGCACAGCAGTGGTATTACATTACCTTGTCATTACCTTGTGCAGACACAACAGTCTTGCTGGGTCTGTCTTGGGGAATACCAAGGTAAGACCTTAAAGTTGGGTTGAGGTAGGCTCAGTGGTAGAATGCTTGCCTAGCATGCATGAGGCCCTGGGTTCAAACCCCATCCCCACAAAAAAAAAAAAAAAAAAGTTGGGTTGAGGCCACATGGCAGAGTATCGTGCAGGCAAGTTATGAAGCATGGACAGAATGCAGTAGGTACTGTGAACTAACATGAATAAATGACTCTTTTAGGCAGGCTAACAAGGACACTTGGCCTCTAATTGGCCTCTAAGGTCTTATTACCCCTCATTTAAAACCTGACTCCTTTCTTACTATACATTCTATCACAGCCGAACTCGTGAGCTTCTAATGCTTCCTGAGCCAGTATCCAGCTCACACTGATCTCTTCCTATGAACTATCAGCATTGCTTATTGTCCCATAGGCCTTCAGAGTTGACTAGCCCCACCTCAACTCCAGGTTCAGGGTTGGTAGGGATTAGGTTTTCTTTCAATTTAGTCCTCACATAACTTAGAGATGCTGCTTTGGCTAAAAGCAATGTCTCTTCATTTAGGCCTGTAGATGCCCCGTGAGTAACAAAAAGGATGAAGCGTGGCATCTATCCCTTCTTCTGTATCTACCTCCATTATTCCTTAAACTTTGGGTCAGGTGCCTGCTCAGTTCTCCACATAAACATGTTAATCATCGAAGTGTTCACCTAAAGATGTTTAAACCTAAAGATCCTGTCGGACCCTGAAGACAGGGGTGAGATGCTGGATCTCACTTTACCTTCCCAATATGGCCATGTTGATTAAAGTTCTTTCCCTGGCAGTGGGCTGGCGGGCTGGCCGGCTGGCAGGATGGCAGACGAGGAAGACGATCCCACCTACGATGTATGATGTATGGGTTTGGGGATGACCAGAATCCTTACACTGAGTCAGTGGATATTCTTGAAGATCTCGTCATAGAATTCATCTCTGAAATGACTCACAAGGCAATGTCAATTGGAAGACAAGGTTGAGTACATGTTGAAGGTATCGTCTTCTTGATTCGAAAGGACCCAAGGAAGTTTGCTAGGGTTAAAGACTGGCTTACTATGAATGAAGAATTGAAACAAGCAAGAAAAGCATCTGATGAAGCAAACTATGGATCTTGATACCTTTTAGACTTTATGAAATTTCAGTATCTTCTGTGGAAACCATATAGTATTAATAATTGTGGTTTTTTTCTACAGTAATGTCCTAATATCTAGGCATGTAAATGAAAGATGGAGAAACAAAGTTTTCAACCTTTATTTTCATGTCTTTGATTTTAGAGTAATATTTGAGCCTTTGATTGCTCACCTTTCTACAACCATCCTTGAATTACTGGGTTTTAATGACTACCTATAAATTAAGGTACCTTGCAAATTATGCAGTTTCTTCTGACTTTTGACTGTCTAAAGGATAAAATAGTATTTATGTGTTAGGTACATTTGTGCCATTACAAGTTATACTATAACTGTTTAATATGTAAAATCTAAATATCATTTTGATGATGCCAGCTGAGACATATGTCTTATGTATTCTGAAGTTTTTAGACCACAGTGATCTGAGAGGTTATTAAAAGTAGTGAACTGGTTTGTGTTTCTTTTAAGGAGATGATATTTGAAACTACAGGTTTTTGTAAGAATGTTTATGTGTTTTAAAGATAATTTGTTTTAATATTCTTTTCTGAAGAGTGATTTTTTTTAAGAAACTAAAAATTTGAAAGACTTTTGATTTAAAACCTTTTGGAACTTATATTTCTTTTTTAAGTTTTAGAACTCATTTTCCCAATCATCTACTTTCAGTATCAGGAATGTAAATGCTTAAAGAGCTAATGGCAGGGTTAGCATTTAGTGTGATGTTTTATTAACAAATTTGTAAGTGCTTGTAGAAATGTATAGTTGACTAAAACCATATGTGGCTACAGAAACCACTTTTGTGGGTCAGAATATACATGTTTTGTGTGTATTTAGCTTATTGCATTTAAAAAGATCATTGAATACTACTGTTTGTGAAACTGAACTTTATGATGCCACTTATAAACATTATCTATTAATCAGTAGCTAGGAAAATTTTACTTTCTTAACCAATTGATACAAGAAATAAAGTATGACAAAATAAACAGAAAAAAAATAAAGTTCTTTCCCTGATTTTCACCATTTCCTGTTTGGTTTTTGGGGCAAGTGACCAGGCCTGGTTTGTTGGTACCCCAAGCTTAGGATTCCAGGTAACACCAGCACCTAAAAGTTAACTGGAGGGGCTGGGCTAACAGCTTAGTGGTAAAGCACTTGCCTAGCATGTGTGAGGCACCGGATTTGACCCTCAGCACCACATAAAAATAAATAAATAAAATAAAGGTAAAAATTTTTTTGTTTTTAAAGTTAGCCAGAACTCCTAATTAGAAGGCTAAATTTGTGCAAGAAACACACCAGATTAACTGGTGGTCTGGCAGACTGAAAAAGTAATACTCATATCAGCAGTTCAACCTCATTTTTTCTTTCTCTCTCTGTGTGTATACACCAAGGATTGAACCCAAGGGAGCTCAACCACTAAGCTACATCCCCAGCCCTTTTTATTTTTTATTTTGTGACAGGGTCTCTAAATCGCGTAGGGCCTCCCTAAATTGCTGAGTCTGGCTTTGAACTTAAGATCCTCCTGCCTCAGCACTCCACCCCACCGCCTGCTGCTGGAATTACAGGCTGGTGCCACCACAACCTCCTGTTCAATACCAAGTGGCTGAACTATCGTCCTCCCCAGATGAAGTACCCCTTGGAGTTTAAACCTTTGGTAAAGTGGGCAGGAGTTCAGAAGTCACATCTTTTCCAGGCACTTGGTGTGGGACACTTAGCTGGGTTCAACCATTTATTTGTTCACACATTTACTGAGCTTCTCCAAGCGCCAATCAAGTTAACTGGGGCGGGAAGGGCAGATCTTCACAGCTGGGCTTTGGCAGTCGTCCTGGAAACATTAGCCTCGGGCTGTATTTACCTGTTAGAGCTTCAGGTATTAAAAAAGAAGAAAAAAGTCAGTAGTCATGCACCAGGGCAATTTAATCTTGAGCTTCTGATCTGGGGCCACAGCTGGAATAACAAATAAACCTTGCATAAACCAAGAGAAGCCAGTTCCGCCAGCTCCCCACCCTTGCCCTTCCGAGGCTCCTGCTCTGGGCCCAAGGACAAGATCGTCTCTGAGAATTCTTCATAACAGAACACAAGGGACGCGCAGTCACTTCAGGAAAGAGGGCGAGAAGGGGACCGAGCGAAGGGAAACGTAGGAGGAGGTGTCAGAAACTCCATTCTTTCTCCCAGCAGGACGCGCGACGGCGACGACCCCTGCGCGCTCTGCATCCGCCCCGCAGAAACCGAAGGCGCCCGCCGTCTCCGCCCGGACCCTGCAGCCGCGACAGCAGCCCGGTGACCTCCGCCGCAGGTCGCGCTTCAGCCGGCGACCGCCAGCCAGCGCCGACGCCGCAGAGCCCGGACGCTCACTCGCGCATCTCCAGCGGCTCCGGAAGCCGCCAGGGGACCGTCGGGGGCTCGGGGTCGTCCTCCTGCACTTCTGGGTCCCATCTAGGCTGTTCAGGTCTCACTTGATGGCAAAGGAGGAACAGGTCCTTTTACCTCCCCTTCATCGTGGACCTAGTTTGGTGGTTTCATTGCCTCCGGCCCACGTGCACCCGTCGGTCCTCCCCATGGCTCCCCGCCATCGCCACCCCTCTTCGCGAAGCTGCGCAGCCAGAATTGCCACCTACCGGCGAACCCTCTTCACCTCGGCCCGCCCCGCTTTGCTGGAGTATATAACAGGACCACCAGCCTGGGCAACAGGCGGGACTATCAGAAAAGACCACGCTCCAAACGGCCCATAGGCTGGAGTACGGGCTTGCCGGGCACCCATTTGATACGTTGAAGCACGAGAAAAAGTCTCAAGGGGTTTTCTGTGAAACCCAGAAACGGCAGCTGCCGGTTACGGAGCGTTTGGGCTGATTGTGTCGTTTTCCACAAGCCTAGAAAGCTGGTATTAGTTTGCTGTTTCACAAGCCACCAGCGCATAGAACAAGCACCAAAAGCGGTATACCTGCACCCGGGCCTGCGGACCAGAGCCAGGGCCGCCAACCACACCCATGAAGGACAATGACGAAACTGGAGACACAGTCTGAGCAAATGAGAAAAAGACACACGCGTGAGGTTTTAATAACGCTGTAATTTTATAAACATGAATGAAGTACAAATATAAGCTAAAAAAAATTTAAGAACATAAACATAATAGGCTAACCATTTGCTAAAAGCAGAGTGAATGAGAAGTGTTAGCAAAATAAATTTAAAATTCCAGTACTTATTTTCTTGTTGGTTTGTACATGGCACTATCTGAATCATTCTTAGTCTTGGATTAAACACCGGTTCCTTCCCACAGTCCTATTTCGAGGGAGTACTGATGCCACATAATACAAGTGTTAGAGAGGAGTCTGTTTGCTGGCTCCAGCTGGGAGTGACTGTTGGGCAGCAGTTCCTACAACCCAGGTAGGAATCTTTTCCCTACTTGTATCTAAATCCTCCAAAGTTGGGGTACCCCTCCTCAGACAGTGCTGGTCTTACACTGCTAAATGTTAGTTACTACTTCCCTCTAGTTTTAGAATTCATATTGGCTCTCTTCGTTCATTGGCTTTTATATTAATATTTGTGTTAACTTTTGAGACCTCTGTGGTTTGTACCTTTTACATCATCTTTCATAATGCTATTGTGTAGACAAGAGGCTAAATTTCCAAAGTCACTGCTTTGACTACTATTCTAACCTATAGTTCTTAATGAACAGTTTAAATGATTTGAGGTTAAGTGCACCTGTTCACTACTACTGTTATCACAGTGCCTAGCAATTGTATTACTGGACAGATGGATGGAGTGAGTATATTTTCAGACATGGGAATTCCATTATACTTTGATGACTCCCAGAGGCCTTCTTTGAACTATTAAACCTGCTTAGCTGGACTCAGTATAGCTCAGTGGTGAAGCACACAGAAAGCAAGACTCTGGATTCAGTCCCTGGGAAAGAGGGGTGGCTGCTTAGTTGCCCATGTGCAATTTCCGAGTGTGAGGCTTTTCTCTAGGGAGCTCCTCTATTCATCACATTGAAAATGCCACGCTGTCATGTGTACACCCCAGACATGGTACACCTTTTCTTATTGTCCGTACTCCTGGCCCAGTGCACCCCACCTTTGCTGTCTACCTCTACCTAGCCTTCTGCATGCCTAGATTTCAAATTTGATTTTTTACCTGCTTTGTTCCACTGCTTCATTTAACTAGAAGTGATACTCAATCTTGGTTAAGGAAGTGTCCATCAGCAAGTTCTTGTTTGCAGGGAAAATTAAGAATATGGGCACTTAGAAATGGAAATGTGAAAATTAGTGATGTCAACAGGTGTATCATAATAGGAGATAGAACTGGGAGCTCTGACCTATTAACCTGACATTGTCAAAATAAATCACCTAAGCCTGTGTCAAGGAAAAAGTTTGACTAGTTCCTTAAAAACATCCCCAGATGCCAGGTGTGGCAGCACTTGCCTGTAATCTTGTGACTCAAGAGGCTGAGACAGGATGATCATGAGTTCAAAGGCAGCCTCAGCAACTTAGCAAGACTCTGTCTCAAAATAAAACATAAAAAGGGCTAGGGATGTGACCCAGTGGGTAAATGCCCCTGGGTTCAATCCCTGGATTTAAAAAAAAAACAAAAAACAAAAAACAAAAAACTCCAGATATCCTCCCAGAGAGCTCTGGGAGCCTTGGGATCAGTTGCACTGTCGGTACTAAATCACTGGATGTGTAACAGCATGGAAGTTACCAAAGCAAATAACTCCTAGTTCTGAGATGTATCTAATGGCACTTTAGCTTCTTTATACTCGGTTACCCTATCAAAGGAAGCCAGATCCCTTGCAGAATTGTGAGAATTTTGAATATATACAAGGGTGTAGCAACAGACGATAAACTGGGTCACCCTCTATATTTTTCTCCTCTTCCTTCCCCCTTTAAGATCAGACTCCAAACACAAACTCATATTATATTAGACTAATTAAACATCTGCTTAAGGGGGCAAGTTACTCACACTCAGACTATTTTGGCTTCTCATTTTTTTTCAGGGCTGAGGACCGAACTCGGGGCCTTGCACGTGCTAGGCAAGCGCTCTGCCACTGAGCTAAATCCCCAACCTGGCTTCTCATTTTTTAAAATACATTTACTTACCAAGAAAAAAATACTCTTTCTAGTTCTACTGAAACTATTTACTCTTATTTCATGTACTGATGACACCCCAATTGAATAGCCCTTTAAATCCTAAATATTCAGGTGGGTTATAGAGGTCTGTGGAAAAACAAGCTTTGTATCAATACAAGGCACTGATTCATTCTTGTTATGAGCAAGTTTCAGGGAAGAACAGAGTTGCAGTCAGGAAGGTGTTTCCAAGACTTTCAAATGTTTCTGGCTGAGGCCTTCAGATTTTGTTTGAAACAGATTCTCAGAATATTAAGCACACCTTTATTCAAGTAGAAATACAAAAGCACATTCCTAAACCAAATGCATACATGTGATTTTTACATATTCTGATATTTAGGGATTACTTATATCCTGTGTTTCATAGTCACCAGAGGTGACTACTGGTCTCTATAGGTAAGGGTATACATGTTTAATAAGAAAAAGAAAAAAAACATGCATTTTTCATTTGCTTTTACACTTAGATCAATTCATTATATATCAATTTCATTTAGATCCCTATCTTGCCCTGATGAGATCCTAAGCTTGCTGATGGCAAAGAAGCAGAAAGAACTAGCCTAGACGTTAACCACAAAAGGCTTATTATAAAGCAATATTTTTTATGTATATTTGTTGAGGATCCCTAACATCTGAACAATGAAAGCCTCAATTGCTGGACTGACAACTAGAATTTTAAGTAACACTTGTCTTATTCACAAAATGTTATGAAACTTAAAGATGGAAAAATAATAAAATGCTTTAACAACATCTAAAGAATTATGAATTCTTTAGTTGTAGGGCAGTGCCCCAGAACTCTGGAGACAACATCTGTGATCACTTTTATCAAACAAGAAAGCGACATTCTTTTCAATGGCCTACAGAGTCTATTAAAATACAAAAATATAAGCCAGTGCCATGGTGCATGGCCATATACAGTCCCAAGTACATGGGAGGCTGAGGCAGGAGGCTTGCTTAAGCCCAACAGTTCAAGGCCAGCCTGGGCAAAAAAGTGAGATCCTCTCTCAAAAGAAAAGAAATAAAAATGATGCCACATAAATAATTATACACCAAGGCCCCACACTTCAAATACTATCCTGGATTGATGAAGGAGGTGGGGAATACAAACAGATAAAGTAATCCTAATGATTAAATTTTTACCAGGAAGAGATCTGCCACTCTTGAAATACTCCCTCTAGAAATAATACATAAGAATGTCATCTTTGTTGGAAGGCTGTATTCCCTTATGAAGTTTTCTAATTTTTTTTTAATATGTTATGTTGCCCTATCAGAAGCAGATCTGAGCATTTTGCTGCCCTTCGATAGAGGCACATAAAAGAATTCTAGACTTAGACATGCAGAGCAGGCACTGAATGAATGCAATTAGGCCACCAGGAGTTTTATTGGATCCCTGATGTCCTTAGCATTAGCATCTCTTTTAAAAGAGTTGTAAAGCAGGAAAGGCAGCTAAAAACTTGGATGTCACTTGATATTCAGCAGCCTGCCACACACTCAGGGAGATTAAATCCCCCATACTTATAGATGGGCTGATATGAATATCCAATTCTCACAACACTTTGCTTTGGAAGATACCAGACCAGCAACATCAAAGCAGGACTAGCATACCTGCTGATAAAAAGCTTAAAACGAGGAAACTATCACTTGAAGGTGCTTAATAGAATTCAGAAATAACCAGAAAATCCAATGGTTGTGGCTGCAAAGAAATAGGACTTAAGTTCCTCAGAAAAGTGCAGCCCAAGTCTGTTTTAGAGAGAACTTGGGTTGAGAACAGCAAAAAATAAAAAAAAATAAAAATAAAAATAAAAAAACTAACCAAACTACTTTCCAGAAGTTGGTATTTTAACAATGGTGTATTAACAATATCTGAGGGAAGCTGTGAAAATAAACCAATTCTGGGAAAAACAAAAATGTGTATAGACCATGTTACAATACAGAATAGTTCACATGAATTCTATAAATAAAATACACATGACTTAGAACACTTATTAAATAAAAGAATGCCATGAGAAAACAGGACTGCATTTATCAAGTTTTCAGACCAGCTTCTTCTGCAATGGAAAAGACAGGTACTAAATATTAACAACTTCATAGACAAATAATTTTATCTCCCATACTTTGATGCTGGGTAAAGCCTGAAATATAGTGGTGAATTAAACCATCTGCACTACATCAGATTCTCATCAGGTACAGGTGTTCTTACTATAATAAAAGACTCAATGAACACCCACAGAAATATCTGCCATGTTCACTACACTCAAATGACTTCTCTTGGTATAGATTCTTTTAACACTGAATGTTGGGTTATAAATGAATTTCTTCACACACATACACACTTATTATATTCACAGCCTTTGTGCACGGCATGAATCTGATACTGAACCATGGTAGTTTGACTAATGTCTTCACATCCATTACGGTAAAGGAATTTTATTCCAACATGAATTCCCCAGCTGTGACTAAGGTATGAAAATAGTGTGAAGAATTTACCACATCCAGGATTTTAAGATTTTCTCACTAGTATGGACTTGCAAGAGCCAATTAAGAGTTTAACATTAAAAGCTTTCCAACATTCATCAGTCAAAGCATTTCTCTGTGGTAAGAATTCACTCACGCTGGATAAGGATTACATTACGACTGAAGGTTCCATCACATTCAATACGTACACTTCTCCTCCCTGGTGTGAACTCTCAGATGTCGAATGAGGCCTGAACATGACTAAATGTCTTCCCGCGTTCATCACATTCATAAGGTTTCTCTTTGGTATGAATTCTTTGATGCTGAACAAGGTGTGCTCTCTGACTGAAGTTCTTTTCCCATGCATCACAGTCAAAGACTTTTTCTCTGGTGAGAACCTCTTGTTGCAAAGTAAGATCTGAGCTATGACTGAAACTTTCCTCATAATCATTACATTCATATGATTTCTCTTTCCTGTGTATTTTGTGATGCTGAATAAGGCATGAGGTTTGACTGAAAGTTTTTCCACACTCATTACATTCATGTGGTCTCTCTCCTGTGTGAATTCGTTGATGCTGAATAAGATGTGAATTCAATCTGAAGTCTTTTCCACATTCATTACATGTGTAGGGCTTTTCTCTGAAACGAATTCCTTGATGTTTAACATAGGCCAACCCACATTCATCATACTCATAGGATTTCTCTGGATGGTGGACCCTCTGATGTTCAACTAGGTATGAAGTATGACAAAAGTCTCTACCACATACAGTACACTTACAGGGCATCTCTCTATGAATTCTCTGATGTTGAGTAAGGTGTACACTACGACTGAAGACTCTTTCACAATTGCTACATTTATAAGATTTGACTTTGGTATGAGTCTTCTTATGCTGAATTACATCTGAGCTCTGACTACAGGATTTATCAGATGTTTCACAGGATTTATCAGATGCTTCACATTTATAGGATTTTTCTCTAGTGTGTATTCTTTTATGTCGACTAAGACTTGAACTCTGACTGAAAGACTTTTCACATTCTTTACATTTGTAGGGTTTCTCTCTAGTATGGATTCTCTGATGCCTAGTAAGGGCTGAGCTCTGATGGAAGATTTTCCCACATGTATCACATTTATAGGATTTCTCAGTGGTAGGAATGCTTTCCCATTTACTAAGATGGGAGAGATCCATTAGGCTTTCTTTATTTTCACTACTCTGAAAATTCTGTGTTAGGTTTGTGTGTTCATTTTTACCAGCAGCTGAGTCCTGGCTGAAGTTCATGTCGTATTTATTATCATCAATATTCTGTATTCTAAGAACTCTCTGATCTGTATCAAGGGAAGGGTCCATACTGAAGCATTTTTCAGGTTCATTACATTCACTGTTCTTCTCACTGGTGAAGGTTTTCTTGCTGATTGTTATTTGCCTAAACTCTCTCTCCAGAAAAAGAAATTTCCTTAGGATTTCCTGAAGTCTTTCTAATCTGTCCTCAGACTTATACACTTCTCTAGTCTCAGGAACTTGGGCAATATCCTGTTTGAGTCTTCCTACTCTCACTTTGTATGAATGTACTTCTTCCGAAATTCTCTGCTTAGGAATCAACAGCTTGTTCTCTTCTCTGGTCTCTCCATCTAATATAATATATAAATAGAAAATGCATATGTAATCTGTACCCTGGGCTAAAAGAGAACTCAGGAGGAAACTAAATGTATTATCTACGAGAATAGGAGAGATTTATTTACTCTACAAAACAAGAACAAAATCTCAACAGCAGACTTGGGGCATGAACAAGAGCAGTCAGGTACGATCCAAATGGATCAGGGAGTGGTGGGAGCAGAAAGAATATTCAGCAGAGTAAGAAGACAATTAGTTAAGGTGTTTCAAAGGAAGTAATAAGGAAATAGTTCAAAAGAATTTTAGATAAGCAACTTCAATAGGGATCTAGCACAACTTGTGCATAAGGAGCTAAACAAATACAAAGGGTCAACTGAAACTACAGGGAAAGGTAGGAGCTCTGCCTAGCATGAGTGAGGCCCTGAGTTAGATCCACAGCACCCCCATCCAACCCCCCAAAAAAATAAATAAATAAAAGGCAGAGCTCTTTGTTTTGAGTACCAAGGCAGGTCCAACTTGACTCGACAAGTGGACTTCACTTCCCTACTAATTCCATCTGATTGATTCTGCCTTACTCACCTGAGCAGTCATCTCTTAAGACTTCTCTATTCTTAGTTTCCAGATCAAAGACCTGCAGATCTTGCTCCAGCTGGGAGATCCCATCAGGCTTGGAAATTGGAAATCCTGCTCACAGAGAGGGAAATGGGATGTGGCAATTTATCCCCAGATGCTATACCAGCCACTTTTTCTTTTAACTAATGATTAATAGAAGGTAAGTTCTGAGAAGACATTAGTTAGGAAGGCCTGGAGAGTGAGGAAGGCAAAGATCCTCCACAAGGAACTCAGATTTGTGCTCCTGAAAGAGGTATGTTAAGGAAAAATTGACAACTTGGGAACAACAATATTCATTTAAACATTATTCTAACAACAGTATTTGTGCATGGGTGTGAACCTGTCTTCACAGAAGTTATCATTGCCACTCTCTCTATCTGTGACCTAAAGATCAATCTTTATATTAGACCTGGTCTACAAGTATCAAATGAAGGTCAATAAAATGTTTTTCTGACTGGAGAAAGGAGAAATTCAAGTACCTGCTGCTATCTGGTGAGCTAAACTGCAACAACAGAATCAGTGAAGACTAAATATTCCAAGGACCAATCTCGGGAAACATTAGAAGATGCTTAATAAGGGGCAACCATAACAAAGAAAGGAGGAATTACTTCTTTAGCAAAGTAGGGTAACTACAGGTTAAAACAATCTATATTTCAAAATGACCAGAAGAGTATGAAATTCTCAACACATATGATTAGTGTTTGAACAGATGGAAATGCTTATTATCCTGACATTATATACATGTACCAAATTACCATAATGTACCCCATAAAGATATACAACTATTGATTCAACTTCTTTGAGGGGGGGGGAGAGATAAAGAAAAAAACAATTAGTTCCAGTGCACATGAGAAAAACAATGAATATGACATCCTTCCTTACCCTTTAGAATTAGTTTACACCACTGTTTATTCAATACACATTTAGGAATGCCTCTTATACACAGAGAATGCAGGAGACAGAGACCAAAAAAAAGGTCCATCCCCTGAAGGTCAAGAATCTCATACTCTAACTGCAGAGACAGCTATTAAGAACAAGTACAATACCATACAGCAAGAAAAGTACAATAAAAGTGTATCCAAACATAAAATGGTCTTCCATGGCGTATATAATGGGCTGCTAGGATTTAACTCTTTTAATACTAAAGCAACAAATAGCCTGCTTCTAATGGGACAGAATTTTGAAGGTATTAGTGTCAAAAGGCAGTCTTCACATGTGCTGAGTCCAGCAAGTGTCTAGTAGCACACATGCAAGGTCTTCCTCAAGTCCTCATCTCAAAAATACTTTCTCTTCATTTAATGAATGTCTACATAACATTACTTGTTCCTTTATCCAGACATGCCACCATATAAAGATGCTTACAGTGTTTTTTGTTTATTTTTTGTACCAGGGATTGAACCAAGAGGCACTTAACCACTGAGCCACATTTCCAATCCTTTTTATTTTTTATTTTGAGACAGGGTCTCACTTAATTGCTTAGGGCCTCCATAAGTTGCTGAGGCTGGCTTTGAACTTGCAATCCTGCCACAGCCTCCTGAGATGCTGGGATTACAAGCATGCATCACCATGGCCACTTCTAAAAATTGGTTTCAGGCATTATTATTCTCGCTTGATTTATAAACTCTTTGTCAGCAAGGACCATGTTTCTCATGCCTTGCAATTCTTTTGATTAATGTACTTCACAGATATTTTATCCCAACTTTGTGCCCATGTATCAACATATAAATAGCTACCCATTTTTATAAAAATGGCACTGGGCCTGGAGATATCATGAACCAACAGCTGCCCCTTTAGCCCCCACATAAGAATCTATGAGCAAAGAGATCAGAACATATGTATGAAAGGTATTTACTGTTTCTGAATTCCAGCTGGGAATTAATACAGTCAGTTCTTTTGGACTCAGTTAATTAAGCTCTTCCATGTCAAATAAAATAATAGTTTTGCTCGGCTGAGAATGTAGCCCGGTGACTTTGATTCCCCACTCAAAAATTAAAAAAAAAGAGAGAGAGAAGAGAGAGAAGACAGAGAACAAGAAGAAAATTTAAGCCATAGTGTGACATAAAGGAACAAATATTGTTCTTGGAATTCTTATTTTTCAGTGCTTACACAATGAAATTCAGGGCTTACACATGCAAGGCAAGTGCTCTACCACTGAAATACATCCCCCCAGCCCAGTACTCAGAATTCTAATAACATAATTTCTAACTTTTAACTTTGAGGTATTTATTAAGGTAATAACGAACACATTTTGGTTATTTATAGTTACACATTTAAAATAATAACTGCACACTAAAATGGTGTCTTCATGGGGATGAGATGTTTGATTTCAGACTTAAAAGAATATATAAGAGAAAATACCTAACAGGCAGAAATACAAAACTGTGATCTAGAAAATGGTTTGAGATAAGACTTAGTCAACTGTATCATAAGTATCATCAAAGTTTTAAGTTTTCAAGCCCTTAGTAGGTACAAAGCCCCATGCCAGGAGCTTTACAAGTTTTCACTCATTTAATATTCACCATAACTTTATAAGGTCATTGAACAAACAGAAATACTAAGATTCAGAGAAGTCTAAGTAACCTCCCCAAGGTCAAATTAAGCAATGAAGATTCAAATTCAGTCTTATTTCAAAACCTGGCTTTTAAAGTGCATACATAGTAGCACAGGCTGGTAATCCCAACAACATGGGAAGCTGAGGCAGGAGGATCACAAGTTTGAAGCCACTCTCAGCAATTTAGGAAGGCCTTAAGAAACTTAGTAAGACCCTGTCTTTAAAAAAAAAATTTTTTTAATGTAATAAAAAGGGCTGGGGACTTCGCTCAGTGTTATAAAGTACTCCTGGGTTCAATCTCCAGTATCAAAATAAATAAATAAATAAAAATAAAAAGAATCTGGCTTTTAAGCTCTTTTCTAGAAAAAAATAATATTTGTGCCAGGTACAGTGGTACACACCTGTAATCCCAGCCACTAAGGAGGATGAGGCAAGAGGATTCCAAGTTTGAGCCCAGCCCCAGCAATTTAGCAAGACCTTGGTCTCAAAATAAAAAAATAAAAAGAACTGGGGATGTAGCTCAGTGGGGTACAGCACCCCTATGTTAAATTCCCAGTTCCAAAAAGGAAAGGAAGGAGGAAGTGCGATAAAAATTAAATTGTGAAATGAAACCCAAACCTCCCTCCATGCCTCCAAAATACATATAGAAAAAGAACAAAGACCAATAATATTGACAGTAGAGTAAAAGGTTAAAAAAAAAAAACCAGAAATGGTGATTAGAATAAAACCCAGAAAGCCAGGATCCTAAGAATTTGGAATCTTTTTTCAGTACTGGGGCTTGAACCAGGGATGCTTAACCACTGAACCACATCTCCAATCCGTGTTATTCTGAGACAGGGTCTCACTAAGTTGTGTAGGGCCTGGCTCAGCTGCTAAGGCTGGCCTTGAACTTGTAATCTGCCTGCCTCAGCCTCCTGAGCTGCTGAGATTACAGGCATGAGCCACTATGCGCAGCAAATCATAGAAATTTTAACTAAAATGGATCTAAAAGGGGTTGGAGCAGTGGCTTGGTGGTTACAGCTTTGCCCGGCATGTGCAAGGACGCAAGTTCAAACCCCAGCACCCACGTACACAATGAAGTCTTGGATCAATGAAGGCTCCATGAAAAACTAAATAAAAATTGACTCTTTCTCTCTCCCAGTCCCTCTCTCTTAAAAAAAAAAAAAAAAATGGATCTAAAAGATCATTTTGTGTCGTTGAAATACAAATTTCCTATAATAAACACTCAAATTCCAGGGCTGGAGCAGTGGCTCAGCAGTTACAGTGCTTGCCTGCCATGTGCTAGGATTCAGGTTTGAACCCCAGCACCATGTACACAACAAAGTGTCGGAGCAACAAAAGCCACATAAAAACTGAATAAAACTGATTCTCTCTCTCTCTGACCATCCCTCTCTCTTAAACACACACACACACACCCTCAAATTCCTAGGCAATAGTCTAAGCAATATCCACTTTGAGAAAATTGTACTATAAAAATATAATTTGAATATGTTCCTTAAATTTTTGTTTGGATTAGAAAATCTGATCTATAGTCCATATCACTTGCTGTTTTCCAAAAACTGAGGTAACTTGCATGAGCCATGTACTTATATGCATCTATTATATATAATTTAATCCTTAGCACAACCCAGAAAAGTACATTTTAAATGGAAACCAAGTGTGAACTAAATAATTTGTTCAACATATCACAGTTGGTAAACAGAATTTGTGTTTGGTTCCACAGTCTTTATTCTTTCCATATATCATACTGCCTCTCAGAGAAACCATTAATGGTAGGTTTTCTTGCCAATGATCTGAATGCTTTTTCCTACAATTTAACTTGAAACATTATGCTTTCAAAACATGCACTTGCTTTAAATTTTTTCTACCTAAAATTGCCTGATTTTTTATTCAAACCTTTTTTTTTTTTTTAAGAGCGAGGAACAGTGAGACAGAGAAAGAGAGAAACAACTTTATTTAGTTTTTCACATGGCCTTAGCTGCTCCAACACTTAGTTGTGTTTGTGCTGCTAGGGTTTGAACCTGGGTCCTCATGCCTGCCAGGCAAGCGCCGAAACCGCCGAGCCACTGCTCCAGCCCCTATTCAAACCTTTTAATCTTTAAGTTTTAAGTTTTTAAATGAGATTTATTCTAATCTGGTCTGTAAAAACAGCATTTAAATTTACCTTATTTGGCTTGTTTTTCTTACAAGAGCTGTAATAAAATTTTTGTGTTTTTCTTCTGAATCCTTAATAAATATGCAAATAAAATCTTTCCTTAACAATAGCATTCTTATGTAAATACCTGCTATGCTGCAACCTATCCCTAGATGGCTTTTACTTTTTGAATGCACATCCTTTCTTGTTCTATACTGTACAAATTGACCTGTCTATCCAATGTATCATATGGTTATTTTGAGTTTTTCTTGCCACTCAAGTACAGATAGCCCATTAAAAATATAAAAAGAAAAAAAAAATCATATGTGTTTGGACATACTGTCCTAACAGCTTGAGAAACAAATCTGGGTCCTACGCTCATCACTGACCCTGCAAAAATCACTAAACTTTCCTGAACCTCAGTTTCCTCAAATATGAAATAAGGATAATGTCATCTATTCACAGGGTTATGCTAAGGGTTAAATGAGAGATACATACAGTATCTAGTAACACACTGCTCAGTAAACGGTAAACAGCCATGACAGTAGAAAGCGTTCTGTGCAAAATCACTTGTCTTCCAAGGCATCAAGTTCAAAAAGCAACGGGTTCGTGCCAAACACTCCAGATCTATGGGCTCATTTATCATCAACAAAAATTCTGAAAGTGAAACTCAAAGGTCAAATGTTTTCTCTCTTATGTGGAACCTAGAGTAAAACAAATCAAAGGCTGAGAGAAGATCAAGTTTATATAATAGACTCATCAATCTCAGGTTAACAAATGAAGTGGGGGAAGACCGTTACATGAGGGAGAAGATACTTTGCACACACACCTTCCCCCCACTCCCCAGAGATGCTGAATAGCTCCCATGCAGGCATGTGAAACTGGAAAAAAATCATTAAACAATTTATATATATGTATATAATTGGGTGAAGAAAAGAGACTGGGAAGAGGGAGGTGGGGGTGTGCTGGGGAAGGAATAGGACCAAATAATATTGTCACTAACATGTAAATGAATGAATGTGTAATAACAAATCCCTCCAATATGTAAAGCGATATGCACCGATAAAAAAAAATTTCTAAAAGTATGCTTCTAACACCACTGCCTACTAAAACACCTATTGCAATGACCCATGTGAAATGCAACCCAGCCCCCTTTCTGGGTCTTAATCTCTAGCACTAACTCACAGGTCACCTTTTGGGTTGTACCCTCAAGCCAGTTATTCATTCATTTCAACAGAATATGCTCCTTTTTAAATTCAGTAATAAGAACTATTTATTTACCCACTTTTTTACTCGGCTATTTATACACTATACATATTGACTAGATAGTAGAAGCACCTAACCAAAGATCTGATGAGTGTGTCAAATACAAATCAGAGCTACTGCCACGGGAAAAAGATGGGAACTGGATAGTAGGATTGCTAAGTCAGGGGCTGAATCAAAAAGCCCTCATGTTACAACCCTAAAAAGTAAATAAAATTAATAAATATATGGGGTTTGCTAAACCCACAAATATGAAAATGACTTCCCAAGGACTGTAAAAAGGAGCTGCTGTTGTCTGGTCACAAAAGCAAGTTTAATAAGAGGATTTCTTTTTGTGCGTCTGGTACTGTGAGTGTACATGTATGTCCTGTGTGTGCACAAATGACAGAGAAAATGAGACAAAGTTCAGATTCATGGCATGTTGGGCTATATGACTGCATTAAACTGCCACCAATTTACTTTACTCAAAAAGTAGACAGGTTAACTGTTGGAAAATTCTGTAATTATTAGGTCAAATTAACAGTAGTTTACAATTATATATATATATCACTTTACAATTTACAAAGTTATTAAATATACATTCATTTTGTTGCCCTGAAATAAAGAGATTTAACTTTTTTGCCCTCCCATTTCCCCTCCATCACAAATAGTTCTAAGGTGCTGGGCACCATGGTACACACCTATAAATCCAGCAAGTTGGGAAGTTGAAGCAGGAGAATTACAAGTTTGAGGCCAGTCTCAGTAACTCAGCAAAACCCCATCTCAAAATAAACACTAAAAAGGACTGGAGATGTAGCTCAGAGGTAAAGTGGCCCCCCAAGGTTCAATCCCCAGTATTAAAAAACAAGACCAGTTCTAAAGAACAAAGGAACACTTAATTGGCAAAGGTAATATAAAAGCATCAATCTGTATAGGGCCACAAAGAATCAAGGGGAGAAAGAGAAAGGCAGGCCCTTGAAGGAGAAAACTCTTGATATTAAACATGAAGAAAGCCAAGGGGTCACAAAAGAATGAAGCAAACAAAGGGCAGGTCATGTTCGCTACAGAAAAGGGGGGGACACAGCATATGTTCCACTCTAAAACAGGAAAAGATCACAACTAAAGAGATAGGGTTGAACTTTGTAGTTTCTCAGAATATAAGTAGCTGACCACCAAGCATGGTTTCTAAATGAACTGGGTTCCAAATCCATCTGATTACAAGAAAGAACTTCTTTAAAAGCTCATTTGAGGAGCTGCAATTTTACATAGTGATAGCATCCTGGTAAGCATCTATTCCAATCAACCAAGTTTAATATCTTACAATTGCGGAAAAGGAGTTTCCGAGCAGGGCTGAGCACTACCGATGGAAATCCGATACCTGGGCCATCTCTTGGCGATTCCTGCTGAAAGGACTGCAAGTGTTTCTCCAGAGAAAGCACTTGCCTGGGTATGACTCAGGGCTGGGCAGGAATTCACACAATGAATCCGGGAGGTGGGAAGGCGAAGAAGTATGCCTATAAAGATCAAAGAGCCAGGAATGGAAAACATACTGAAAACTTTCCCAGTGGGCACACTGCCACCCCACAGGTAAGAAGGCTTCTTGAATCCTGAATGTTATCCGGGAAATAAAGAAATGTCCTAGGGGCCACTCAAACAGGCAAAGCAAAAGAGAAGAAAAACAAAAGCAATGAGTAAATAAATATACGTGTATGCATGCACACACGCACATAGTACAAGAGCCAGAAAAAAAGAAGCAAGCTCATCAAAAAGCCTACCAACTCCCCATTGATGCCTCAACAGCACTACAGACTGCCTGATCCTCTCTGCCTACTGTATCAATCAAAATGACAAGAGAAACACTGTCCAATTACCCCACTAAGGTGGGGTAAACATCTAAGACTCCTGCTGCCCTGGGTGTGGTTATTTGGGATTACCACCTAGGTGACTCACTGAAATGTACTTATATAGTGAGTCATGCCTTTCAAAAATGAATTCTCTTTGCCTGACTAGAATGAACTGGGGGATCTTAAGGTTAGGGACTACTCAACAAGAAGAGGAGGAAATGAGACAAGAGATGAGAAAAGAGGTAATAGATGAGATCACTGAGGTGCTTTGAAATTTATGGACAGAACTATACGGCTTTTACTCTGCATGAAATATGGACCCATTGCAAGTCTTTGAGCAAAGAAGTAACTTGATTGGATTTATATGTATATACACAAACACACACACATATAATTTTTTTTAAGAGAGAGAGGCAGTGAGAGAGAAAATCAATTTTATTTTTTAGTTTTTCATGTGGCTTTCATTGCTCCAAAACTTCATTGTGTACATGGTGCTGGGGTTTGAACCCACATCCCTGTGCATGGCAGGCAAGCATCATAACTGCTGAGCCACCAACCCAGCCTGGATTTATATTTTTAACAGGTTATTCAGCATGTTGTGATAAGAATAAAGTGAAGGGAGACAGAAACAGGGAAACCCTTTCAGAGGCTACACAGTACTCCAGGGAGGCATAATGGTGGCTCGCACAGGAAAGCACCAGTGAAGTCAGTAACAATGGCCAAATCTGGATATATTATGAATAGATAACAGGTTGGATATAAAGTATGAAAAAGAGAGGAACTGAGGTTTTGGGCCTGGACTGGAGATGGAATCCAAAGCCTTGCACGTGGTATGCAAGAGCATTATCACTGAACCACGTCCCCAGCCATAGTCTTATCTTTTAAAAAGGTAATTCTTCCTAGGAAGATGAGAAAATGTCAATACAGGGACACTGAAATACCAGAGAGGAAAGAGTCTGGCTGGGGGTTGGGAGGCTGCTCTAGAGTCCCTTACTAAAAAGAAGAAGACAGATAAGGTGAGAACTTCAGCAAAGCAAAAGCAAGTTTCTCTGCTAATAGGCAACTGAAGTTCCACAAAAGCTTGAGATATAAACTGGTGATAAGGAACAGAATGTCTCCTCTTGACTTGCCAAAGGAATCTTAATTATCCCTCCCAGAGGAGATGAACTTAAAGACAGAGAATTCAGAAGTTCTAAGAACTGAAATATGCCAGGTGCAGTGGTGCATCCCCAGTAATTCAGGAGGCTGAGGCAGGAGGATCTCAGGTTGAGGGCCAGCCTCAGCCACTTAGCAAGGTCCTAAGCAACTTAGTGAAACCTTGAACATCTTGGCAAGATTATTTCTCTAAATAAAAAGTTAAAAGGACTAAGGATGTATTTCAGTGGTACAGCCCCTCTGGGTTCCATCCCAAAAAAAGAACTAAAATCTGAGCCACACTCTACTGACCTTCTCAGAGACCTTACGCCTCCTCATAAACAAGAAGAAATCCAAACAGATAGAGTAATAAGAAAGATGGTCCTTACCCAGTGAGACCACGTTCCCATAATTCTCTAACATCACTTCTCTGTAGAGGTCCCTCTGAACAGGGTCCAGGCATCCCCATTCCTCTCGAGTAAGGTGCACAGCCACATCCTCGAATGTCACAAACTCCTGAAATAACACATCCTGGCTGCTCTGGGGAATAAGGCCACTGTACAACAGGGCCAGAAAATGAAGATAACAGATAGGGCGCGCAGCGTGTATTTATGATGGGAAGGAGGGAGAACACGTTAGAACCTAGGGAATAAATCCCATAATCCTTAAATATAAAATAAGTGCCCACCACAGCACCATGGACAAAAAAGATTTGCTCATTGTATTGGGGAGATAGAAAAGTGGTTTGTGTGAAGTGCTGGTCACTGAAAAGGTATCAGCTCCCAAATTGGGATCTGCTATTTAAAAAAAAAAAAAAAATTCCAGGCAAGGTTTAATGGATGGGATGTGGGAGAGGTCACACTGATATTAGCAGGAAGAGTTCCTGAGGAAAAACAGAGGGTTCCTCAGCTCACCTGGTACCTGGCTGTCAGGAGCGCAGCTGCCTGGTCTCCTGGGCTTCCCTCGTGGGGAAGAGCAGGCACCTGGGGAACAGGTGGAGCTGAGGGAGGAGAAAGGAGCCAAGAGTGAGAGCAGCCCTCCCCAGGGCTCCCTTTCAGAAGAGGCCTCTCTAGCCCAAGGGGGTCAGTGGAACTCCTTTACATCAACAGTCTAGTAAAACCAGTGAACACTGATCAGATATTGGGTGTGTCTACTCTGCTCCTCCACGGTACTTCATGCCCTACTTACACATGTTTAGACCTGTGAAACAGGATTTTATTAGGAATTCTCACATTTCACTTTATCCCCATGACATAGTATTCCTCTCACAGAAGCACCATACCTGTTCTGCAGATGGGCAAAGCAAAGCATAAAGACTTGTAGTGACTTATCCAGGGCCAGAGTTACTTAAGAGACTTCTGATGTCTTCCCAGACACTGTTCTATAAATTCCACTAAGCCTCTCTTTTGTGAAACGGCACCGTCTCTGCAACCAGTGTGTAAGGTTCCCAGGAACAAGGAATGGTCGTCTTTCTTCACAATCCTTTCCACACTCCCACAATGCCCCACAGCACCCTGCATTCTGGCACAACATCTGTGTTGCTGACACAATGTTTCAGGCACAGGAGCTGGCCACAGCAATCTAAGACACAATTCTCAAAAAAAAAAAAGGGGGGGGGGAGGATAAAAAAAGACTGGCAAACCTATCTATAGATAAAAATGTGACTGTATAGTCAATGTGTAATATGTATGCATTCAAACAGGCATTGTGCTCAACCAAGGAATTAGATTAGTCACAAACACTGCAGCTGCAACCGAAAGGCAGGTGGCAAAAGTAAGTAAACTGAACATGGCAAGAGAAAGATCCTAGATCGAGAAAGCAAGGATTGTAATATGTGGCAAAAGCAGCATATCTTAGAAATTATTCTGAACGTAGTAAGTGGGATAAAGTGGAAACTGTCTGAAAAACAGACAACCAGAGCCGAATGAGAAACTCTGCTTATTAAAGAAAGATGGGCCAGGCGGTGGTGCATGCCTATAATCCCAGTGACTTGGGAGGCTGAGGCAGGAAGATCACTAATTTCAAGGCCAGACTCAGTAACTAAGCAAGACCCAACAACTTAGGAGGACCCTGTCTCAAAATAAAGAATTAAATGGACTGGGGATGTAATTCAGTGGTAAAACACTGCTATGCACAACTCCTAGTACAAAAAAAAGAAAGACGAACTGCTCTGAACAGAGAAATCCTCAGACCGGGAATGAACTGAATCACATCTGTCCCTTCCAGTCCTCCTAGTATGAAATAATTTCTTATTCAAGTTCCAGGCCTCCACCCTCTACACTCCCATTCTCCTGGATCTAAGTGCTGTCTCTGCCTTACCCCCAGTGAATCCCTGTTCCATGTCGGTGTCCTGCTCGAACTGAGGTTCTGGGGAAAGACACTCAGACTGGGTCTCCAAAGACTGAAACTGGACCCTTGGTGATCCTGCTGCTTCCTGGGCCGACATTTCCTCCATCCCTGTTCTGGAGGACAATGACCATCACTGCAGGGTGAGATTAGGAGAAATTATTGTAATAAGTTATCACAGCATTTTATAACCCCTGGACTTAGCAAAGTATCTTAACCAATGTTGATAACAAAAGTTAGTTAAGAATGATTAACCATTCCAAATAAAAAAGCACAAGGTAAAATGTAAAACCTTTTTTGGAGACTCAAGTTTGTACCCAGAGAAACGACGCTCATTGTTATTACTCACTCTTTTCTAAAGTAGGCCCCTGTGACTTGGTAACAATGACAACTCGCTTAAATTACTAAATGGGCCTAAGTAGTAATAAAACTCCACTTTTGGGATCAAATCTTTCGTCAGACTGGGAGGACAGTCTGAGAATAACACAAAAAGAACTGCGATTCAAACAAGTTTGACTAGCGTCCTTCAAACCCAAGGACGCAACAGGGTTACGTCCTCCTTCCACAGCCCTGTGCCAGGGCCCTCGCCAGGCTCCTACTCAAAAGGCCTCGCCCAACGCTGCCCTCCTCCCACTTCCCTTTTAGGCTAAAGCACAGTCCCAAAAGGACGAAGCAGGCCACACCGACCCAGCTCACACCAGGGCACGGGTTGTGACAGCGAGGCCTTCAGTCCGCGCCGGGCTTCCGGGAGAACCAGGACGGAAGAGACGAGCCCTCGCGCGCCCTAGGAGACTGGAACAGCCGTCAGGCGAGGCCGGAGCCGCTGCCTCCTCCTCCTCCTCCTGGGGAGACGAAACAACGGGCCGCTCCCACGGCGACGCGAGAACGGCTTCCGGGGGACTCACCCGAGCAGAGAGGCGGACCTAACAACAGTCCCGTCACCCACACACTCGTTCGCGTAGCCGCGCAAGCCTTTCCGGGGCCGCTCTAAACTACCCGGAGGCGGGTGCTTCTCGTTTTCACTTCCGGCGGCGCCTGGAGGGCCCCGGATGAGAGCGCCGGATAAGGGCCCCGGATGAGAGCCCCGGATGAG
>PVKS010026576.1:0-28488 GCA_004027875.1 Aplodontia rufa
GTCCTGGCCAGTGTCCACCTGGAGCACATACCTCCTTCATCCTGTGAGATCTTAGTTCCGTCCACTTTGTATCCTAATGACTTGACCACTCATCTGGGCATCTGAGGCAGATAAAGTGCCTGGGACAGGGATGAGGCCCCTGGTCCTGGCTGGGGATGCCAGACCTGCCAGGCACAGAGCAGGCCCTGCTGGGTGTCCCTGGCCTGGATCCATCCTGGTGTCCGTGGAGCCAGGGCAGGCGCCTTCACATGTGTTGCAGTGGCTTTAGGGCTTATCCTGGCCATCAGCTGAAAGGAAAAGAGAAAAGTGGCCCCGCTGCTCCGTGGAGAACCTCTGAGGCCGTAACACACCCCACTAAAAACGGTCAGCAGAGCGGCTGCATGGGACGAGCCCCTGGGACACGTATGGATGTCGTCAGCCTCAGGAGGATGCTGATGGACCCCGAGAGCTGGTGTCCTTTGCTCCACATGAAGGTCACAAATGCTGGGTGACCCTCCTGGACCCCTTGCCCTGATTCCTGCTCAGTGAATTTGTTGTTCCTGAGACTCAGCTGCTGCAGCCGCCACCTCTGCTTGGCTTTCTGCCTCTGTCAGCACCAGGGTCTGTGTCTTGCCAGTATCCTTTTCTTGAAATAATGTGAGCTGCTTCTTGCTGAGGTGTGGCATTGGCAAGATCACATATATTTATTGTCCCCAAAGAAAGTGATTCATTTTGGACCCTTTTATAAACAGAGGGCTTTGATCGTTGTTCCTAGGGATGTTTGGTCTGTTCTTGATTCCATTCAGAGGGAGGCTCTGGCAGCCCCCAAATGTGAGTCCCCTAAAGGTGTGTTCATGACAGGGTCATGGGCTGAGTTTGGGTTCTAAAGGAATGGAGAGAAGTTGGGGGGCTAGAAAGAGCACTGAGACGCATTTAAAATGAGAGCATGTTCTGCAGGTGAAAGTGAGTCTCTCCCCTGTCTCCCACCAGACCCAGGTAGTGAACTAGGTCATGTTCAGTAATAGGAATAAGTGACAATGAGTGTTGCCTCTGGGTGGGGCCCACCTCATCTGAGCCACCAGCCCACCCCTTCAATAGAGTGATTATCCCTCTTTTTCTTCAACTCTGGGAAACTGAGGGCAAGAAATGGCAAACAGCTGGCCTCAGGTAACACAGCTTCCCAGCACAGAGCTGGGATGTCGCACGAGGAAGCCTTCGCAAGGCAGAGAGGCCTGTGGTGCTCCTTGAAAGTGCAGGCGCCTGGACGAGCCTGGTTCATGAGTCCAAGCTGTGGCTCTGCACAAGTTTTGCCTGTGAAGTTTAGAACTGTGAAGGAGGCATTTCCACTCAGCTCACGGCCCCAGGCTGGGACATTGATCAGTGACAGACACTGTCTAAAGGAACCAGCAGTCATCTCAGGACTGGAGGTGTGTGTAAGGCAGGGGCAATGCTGCTTCAGGGGATGAGGGGCTGCTCCCAGAGAAAGGGAGCCCTGGGTACTCATGTTGTCTTGGTTGGAACCCTCATGTGTGACAGCAATGGCACAGAACGTCTCCCTACCCATGGAGACAAGACAAGACAGCCTTTCTAATTAACTCTCACTTATTGCCCCAAACCCAGAATTGGAAGGTCCCCTTTATTTGGCTTGCAAGGAGGTATGGAAACTGCGGAATGTACCAGTTGAAACAGAGTTTTTTGCTTTGCTGTGGAAACAGAGCTAAACCAAAGAGTTGGACTCCCAAAAGTCCAGTCAGTTAGCTTTCTCCTGGAGTTGTGTCCAAGGTGTCTGACACAGGGCTGCTCTAGTTAGCTTCCATCACTGTGGCAAAATACCAAGGAAAAATGACTTCAAAGGGGAAAGGTTTATTCTGACACATTGTCTCATAGGTTGAAGCAGATCTGTGGTTGCCTGGACATTGTGTGGGGACCCTGGCAAGGCAGAACATCATGACAAGGGACATGTGGCGAGGGAAAGCTGCTTACCTCGTTGTGGCAAGGATATGGGGGGTGGAGGGAGCAAAATGTCCCCTTCAAAGGCACTTTGAGGGCAACCCACTTCCTCTATCAAGGCCCTTCCTCCTAAAGTTTCTACCACCTGCCAATATCCCATTGTGTTATGAACCCTTTATGAACCCTCATAATCCACTTACGAGGACAGAGCCCTTATCATGTGGTCACCTGCCTGAGACCCCTCTTCTGAACTCTGCTGCAGTTGAGGACCAAGTTGTCAGCCTCAGGCTTCCTTGCTGCCCTGGCTTTGGCCTTTCACCTCCCCCAAAGCCCAGGTGTTTGCTGACACCCGCTCCCTGGGCTGGTCTGTTTCCACCATGCAGCCCGCAAGGCTGACACAGGGGCCCTGTGCTCAGCGCCTGTCTCCTCAGGCCCTCTTTCCTGCTGGCATTGTGAGTCTCACCCTGGGCATGTGACCTGGAAGGGGGAGGTTGGGTGGTCTGTTCACTTCGCTGCCCCTGGCGACCCTGTCCTCTAACTGCCAGCCAAGTTGACAGCCCCCAGCACCCATCCTCGTCCTAGTACCTTCTTCGCCTGGGTCTTGTGCCCTGTTCTATGACATGGATGAAGCTGTGCTCAGAAGGCCTGGTGAGCCCTGTTCTCCTCCATCCCCCCTGCAGCCTCTTCTCTGGGACCCTCCCTCCAGTGGGTGCCTCCTGGTACCTTCACATCCTGTTTCATGTTGGCATCCATAGGTGTGTAGGGAAGGAAGCTTAGTTCATCATATCCAGAACCAGAAAGAAATGAGGACCCTATCTTTAGGAAAGGGAAGCTGCCAGGGGACAGACCCTGGCCTGGGGAGGACTGGCCGATGGGCCTGTTCGGGGACTGCGAAGCCGCGTTTGACCTTGATGGTTCCAGATCTTTCCTTCACGTTGTCTCATCTTTGTTCACTGTGATGGAGCAGTGACTCCAGGTCACAGATCCTGAGTGCTCACCAGGCGTGACCCTCCCTCCCTTCTGTGGACACTCATATCTAACCCCAAGCCTGCTGGACACCACCGTGGTCCTTCTGGGTGCACAGATGAACAAACAGAGCAGTCGGTTGAATGACCAGCTCAACATCACATGGACAGTAAATGACGCTTGTGTCCCAGCCCTGTGGGTCTCCTGCTGGGCTCCCAACCTGTGTGCTCTCAGCCTCTTCCCAAGCCCGGGAGAGGCTGAGAGCCTACGTGGGGGGGGGGGGCAGGGGGGAGCAAGCATTTTCGTCCTTTTTTTTTCTCCAAGCAAGGAAAGTGATAAACCAGGGAGGTGAAACAGAAGGAAAAATACAACTTTTCCTTTAAAAGAAAGAATAGACTTAAGTCTTTGTAAATTTGGTAGTAGAGAAGTATGATGTGACCAGGGCCAGGGAAGATCAGAACTGATTCTCTATGGTGACAAATATGTCACTGCACCTACTTCGCTTTACATTTTATATGTGAACATTTCCCATTAGATAATGTTCATGACTTACTCTGGGATGATGATCTGTGCTCAGTTTCTGCCAGATGCCCTCTGAAGGGCAGCGCTGTGCAGGGCAGTCCCACTAGAGGGCGCGGGCGGACGGCTTCTGGGGGCGAGCAGCTGTGGGTTCACAGCCTGGGGGTGGGGGAAAGAGTGGCGTCCTCAAGGACAGTGGGGGGGGGCAAAAAGGTCAAAAGATTGCATTCTTCTGAGCCTGGTTCCTTGACAAATTAAGGTTCAATTAAAACGTTCTGGGACATTATTTGACATGTAGCCATTGGATCATCAGGGAAAAACAGGTTATTTGAACTTTTTTTTAATCAGATTTTCCACCTTGAATCCAGTTTTGAAGACGCTTGATGTTTTGTTTACATGAAGTAGGAGCTGAATTATTTCCTATAAAAGTGACTTAAAAGGAGCCTCACCCACTGGCTGACTGGAATTTACTGGAATTTCTTAAGAACATAAAATTTTTAATTATGTATGAAGTAAGATGATCAATTACACATAAAATGAGATTAGGAAGTTAATCATAAAAATGAATTTAAAATATACATTCACGTGCACGCAATTTGTCTAACCATGGAAAGTGTCCACATGGCATTGATCCGCATTCCACGCACATCCAAACGACGCGAGGGTGGCTACCTGTGTTCTTCAGCAGGTAGGTGCTGAGAAGGGCTTCAGACTTGGCCTCTGCTTGGTTGGCACTAACCCCAGCGTACCACCAGTTTACTTGACAACAGAATGCGTGTTTTCTTCATAACAAAAGAGTTAATCACATAGTCCCACAGAACTCAATTTGGGGGAATCTGACATACAAAAGAATTAATCATATATAAACAAAGAGACACCTATAGTCAAAATAAATTATGTTCTGGATAAGGTTCTCTATCTTAATATTAAGTTGATAAAAATATATAGATATAATGTATTATTTCTGTTTTGTAAGTGCTTTTAAAAATACCTTTTACTTCTTTTGGAATCACATGTAAAACCATAAAAAAGAATACAAATACCAGCAATGGCCCCGGATAGCACTGACTGATCGCCCCAGAGGAGGGCGGACGGTGGACCCAAGAGGTCAGCCGGCCTCCGTGGTCCATCATCTGTCCTCATGGACTGCCACGAGGTGGTGAAGAGGAGGCACCTTAAGGACTCAAGTTACCAAGAGGGACCCAAGGTTGTTTAAAGGATCAGATCAGCAGGAGGCTGAGGTTTTGTTTTTTTGTTGTTTTTCTCTTTCTGTGAAAATAGAGATATGGGCTCTGAGGCTGAAGATGACCCATCATAGCTTGTGACCTGCTGCAGAACCAGCAAAACCCGGACATTGAAGAAACCCAACAATTACTTGGAGCAGGAGACCATGGTCTTCTCCAGGCTGGCTAAGCAGCTGATGTCCACCTGCGCGAGAACAGCATCTCCCCCACCGTGTGTTCTCAGTAAACCTGTGTCTCGAAATTATGTGTAAATTGTATATTTAGATCTTATTCCTCAGAATAAGCGCATTCTCCTTCCAGTCCTTACACACTCATTTTCAGGAGATGTGGGTTAAAGAGTGCCCTCAGATGTCTGATGTGGGTGTCGTATGTAACACAGCGACATTCTGGAGTTAGGCACAATCCACGTGCGTTAGCATGACAAGCATGTGTTCTAAAATGCTTGTCTGTGCACAGTGGCACACACCTGTGATCCCAGGGACCCAGGAGGCTGAGGGAAGAGGATCACAAGTTTGAGACAAGCCTCAGCAACTTAGCAAGATCGTCTCAAATTTAAAAAAAAGAAAGAAAGAAAAGAAAAAAAGGTCTGGGAGCTGTAGCTCCACGGTAAGGTGCCCCTGGATTCACTCCCCAGTAAAAAAAACAAAAAAAATTTTTGCCTAAGCAAGTGTGTGTCCAAAAGTCGTAAGCAGAATTCTGTGCGAATAAAGCTCTTCTTTTCTCCAGACCAGAGACTGAACCCAGAGCTACATCCCAGGCCTTTTTGCTTTTGTTTTGGGACAGGGTCTCCGTGACCTCAAGGGCAGCTGGGCAAACACAGCTTATCGGGGCGTCGATGGCTGCGCCTGGCTCACTGCGCCCCCAACCCCAGGGTAGCCTTGTGCTGGCCAGGTTCAAGGACCTTGGTTCCCTGTGGCCTGATTCCTCCTCATGCCCACGTGGAGTGCTCGCCTGTGAATGGAGAGGAGGCTCTCAGAGGAGGCAGTGTGTTCCGTTCAACCGTGCAGACAGACTGAATCAAAAGGGATTTCTCAGAGTGAGTTGGACATCGGCTTCATTCCCGACACTCACCGCGTTCCTGGAAACTCTTCTTATCAGGTGCGTTTCCCTTAGGGAGGCTCTGTGAGGGCCCGGGAACAAGTACTGGGATCCCACAGCTCAGCTAGAAAGCTGAGCCTTTGCCCTCGTTTCCCTGACATCCGTCTGAGGGGCCAAATGGAGGGACATTGTTTGCCTGCAGGACCCGCAGCGAGGAGGAGCTGAGTGGCACGGAAAACCCCTGTTAGTCAGAGATGCCTCTTCAGGAGGTCAAGACCTTTGAAAAATTAATGGAAAAGTACCGAACACTATCTTTACGTTGCTTCTTAAAGACACGGGTGGCTTTGTCCTGAGCCATGGAATCTGCTCCGTCCTAATGGATCTGCGTCCCCTGCCCCGGCTCCTTCCTCTTTGCACGTGTTGTGCTGCATCCACGTCCTTCTCTGTCTGCTGACGCTGAGCTCACTCCACGCCAGCAGGAGCTGCACCTGGAATCAGGTGGCTGTGAAGGATTCTGTGTGCTTTGGTGGCTCTCCCAGCACTGGTCCAGCAGTGACTTGCAGAGGCCCAGCGCCAGCTGGTTGCTGAGGTCTCCAAGTGGGAGTGGGCGTGGGGACAGGGCGGGGGTGCAGGGGCCTGCCGTGCCTCTGGCCTGAGCTTCGTGATCCACTCTCAAAGCCTGTGTTTTTAGGGTGCCTCTTGCACTCAAACACAGTTGTGCAGGCAATGAAGAGTCAAACGGGGGTTGTGCTTCTGATGACCCAACACCATCGCTGGCAGAAAAAGCAAGAGGTGCTGATGCTGCTGCCCTCCGGGGCGGTCGGGGTGCACCATCCTATCTGGGCACTGCAGGAACCCCAGGAAAAGACTCAGGCTTCAAAGGAGAGGGCATGGGCACAGCAGCATCTCTGTGCTGTGCATCTGCTGTGGGCTCTAGTGGCTCCCCCTTCACATCTACCCCGAGCTGTGCCACACAGAGGATCTTAGTGCCTCGGAAAAAATACAGAGGAGCGGCAGACAGCACTGTTAGAGCCAGCAAGTGCACAGAGACACTGCCACTCAGATCGTTGTCGGGTCACTTCTGCAGTCGCCGGTGACCTGTCGCCCTCGGTACGTAGACCTGGTGCCTTTATGAGCTTGGTGAGAGCGAGACAGGGAGCTGAGCAAGCCTCTTGCCCTGCTCTCTGATCTGATCTTACCTCTCGGTGCTCACTCACCAAGCCTCTTCGAGTCATTTCTCACAACTTACAACAACTCTTAGAAACCCTGAGTAAACTTTGCCATCTAAGTCGTGCAGGGAAGTTCCCACAAATGGACCAAAAGCACAAAAGCCCTACAAGTAGTCAGGTGAATTCTTCCCCAGATTGGTCTTCTATTAAGCATTAGCATGACAAGTCACCTTTATTAAGTGCTCAGACATAGAGAGGAATTGTGCATTTCGGGATATTACCCCATTGGCACCTTTTTCTAATACAGTCTATTCACTGGGCACTGGAAATTAAAACCCAGGGACGTTCTACCACTGAGCTATGTCCCCAGCCCTTTTTGTTTTTATTTTGAGACAGGGTCTTGCTACTGTGCCATCCTCCTGCCTCAGCCTCTGGAGTCACTGAGATTGTAGGTGTGGCCCGGCTGCTTGTTGCATTTTGGCTGACAAGTGTGTGTGTGTGTGTGTGCAGGAGACCATACGCACACATTGGACACACTCGTGTAACAGACCCTATGTGTCTCCAGCCTCAAAGTGTTTCGCCTTCTTGGGCATATGCCTTTTCATTCTTGGAACCCCAAAGACCAGAATTTCACTGGTTTTATTATCATTAATATTGTTGATAGGAACAACAATAAAGTCTTAGTTTATTAGTTGACAGTTTCTCTCTTTCTTTCTTTTTCTTTGAGACAGGATCTCAGCAAGTAGCTGAGTTTGACCTTGAACTTACAACCCTCCTGCCTCGGCCTCCTGAGCTGCTGGGATTGTAGGGATGTTAGTGAGTTTCTCTAGAATACCATCACCCAAAGGTAGTGAAAGAGACTTCACTCTGGCTTGTAAACTACTTCTGCTACTAGTTTTACAGGATTTCTAAAAGAAGCACTCCAAGTACAACAGATGAAAGTGGAGTAGCTCTGGGCCACATCAACCCTCCTCTTCCCAAGCTTACAAGGATGGAGGATGGGCAGCTCAGAGCAGCACGTGCTGGCATCCAGGGACTCAAGGGACTGGCCTGACCCTAGACTCCACCCTCCTTGGCCTCCTGACTGCTGGTAGCATTGATTGGAGAACCTGTAGAGGGACCCAAAATCATGCTGCGACTCAGACACATCTCAGTTCTGAGACCGGAAGAAGAGAGCTTTGATTTGTTTGGAAGAGGATGGATTCACCCACATGACTATGGGAAGGGCAGGATGCATCTGGCCCAAGGGTATACAGCCAGAATAGAACCCTGGAGCATGTCCTTCCCTCTCCTGCCTTGGTTCCCTCAGAGCTTCATGCTCCCTGGGGGAGGAGAGCTTCCTCCGCCAGGGAGCCGCCCATCCTGCCTTCCCATCAGAGAGCTAGGACCTGCCAACTGGCCCAGTGTGGGTGGGGGTCCATCTGCCCTGTGCCAGGGCACCAAGTGCGGTGGCATTCCTGAGAAGTCTCAAAGTGCTGTTGGTAGGAGCTCAGGACTGACCCACAGGTGGCCTCAGTCACCTCTTATCTGAAGGCAAGGCCTTGCGACGGCCTCAGCAAGTACTTGAACTGCATGTAGGTTATTATAAAGAGATTTAGCTCCTTTGAAAATACCAGCTATGGGACTGGAGTGGTGGCTTGGTGGTTACAGAGCTTGCCTGGCACACGCAAGTATGTGGGTTCAAATCCCAGCACCATGTATACAACAAAGTGTTGGAGCAATGAAGGCCACATGAAAAACAAAATAAAATTGATTTTCTCTCTCCTTCTTTCACTGTCCCTCTTTCATTTCTTTTTCTTTTTCTTTTTTTTTTTGATAGAGGGAGAGAGATAGAATCAATTTTTATTTAGTTTTTTCATGTGGCTTTCATTGCTTAGACATTTAGTAGTGTACGTGGTGCTGGGGTTTGAACTCACATTCTTGCACATGCCCGGCAAGTGCTGTAACCACCAAGCCACAGCTCCAGCCCCTGTCCCTCTTTCTTAAAAAAAAAAAAAAAAATCAGCTATTAAAGGAAGTCTGGAAAATCTGAAAGTTTTAAAGATTTTCTTAAATTTTTACAGTTAATATGTATGTAGTTATAACTGATGTGCTTTGCTGATTGTAGAATTTGCTGGTGAAACTAGTTAAATGGTGACTTCCATAATCAATTTTAGGATGTGATACACACTATAGACAGAAATTTCTTTCAGAGGAAATTTAAGAAGAAAATTATTGTTTAAACAGATTACATGTCTACAAGTTTGATTTTTAAAATATGAGACAAAATTAGTCAAGTAAAAGATTAATAGAGTAACATATTTAATATAAATGACTTTGTTAAAATAATAACATTATTGAAGAATATCAGAGTCCTCTGAGCAAGGTCACGCTGGGAGTTTACATCAGAGTAAGTTTGCATGCGTTGAAGTGAAGCACAGGGAGAAGTCTAAACCTCTGAGCTCGGGACTGAGAAGGGCGAGTTGACGTGTTTCTACGCAGGTTTTAAAGAAAGGGAATATAAATGTTTCTATTTCCTTTTTCAGTTTCTCCAAAATCAACTTTCCTTCTAACAAAGCTGGAGCATTATTCCTCATGAAAGAAGAGGAGATTCTTCTGAAAGGTGGGTGGTGGCGAGATGGGTCTCACCTTCAGGCATGAAGGAGCCTGCTGGCAAGATCTGTTGTGTCCCAGTTCAGGCACAATCTGTGGGAAAGAAGCAGCTCTTAGCAGTGGGGATCAGTGGTGCTGGGATGACCCAGGGCTTCACGCTTGAGAAGCAAGCCCTCTACCTCTGAGCCACACTCCCAGCCCAGCTTTTAGGAATTCTGGTGTTCCAGGGACCCTGCAGCACAGTGACCCCTGTGGCCCTGGCCAAGGCCTGCCAGCCAAATGAAGGAGACGGAACACTGAGGATCCTTTGCCCAAGCGTCATTAAACCCCTTAAATAAAGGATTTTCAGTGTTCTGTGGTGGGGAGCTCAGGGCTGAGCTTACTACAGTGGGATTTCCTGCTGCCGTTGCAGATAGGAAAGCGTAGGCTCAGGTAAGTCAGGGAAGGGGGAGGGGACAGGGAGGGAGCGGGTGCAGGCCAGGTGCAGGCCTGGTGCAGGTTCAGGAAGCCCAGCAGTGGATAAGCAGGGCTTTGGCTTGAGACAGTGACCCTGCCATCGCAGGAAGGAGATCTGGCAAAGGCTTGGCAGCGGAGAGAGATGCTAAGGCAGCACTGATATGCAGGGTTAAGAGGTTTTTTGTCCCTTGCCTGGGAAAGCTATCCTACTTTTCTGGTGGGGAAAGGCATTCTGAGTTCTGAGTGACTCGCAGCTGCTTTTTGGGTGACATGTGCATGTACCGGGTTCCCTTGGGTGACATGCGTGGCTAGGTTTGGGGCACCCTGGCTGGCTGGCCCTCCTGACTGCCACAGAAGGAGTGTGTAGATGTATTTTATTCTAAGACTCAGCCAGGAAATGTATACATGCCTGTAAAGAATGTGAATCTGAATTTAAACTTCTGTTCAGCTAGCAAGTGCACTGGGAGAGGAAGTCGTTCTAAACCCATCACATTTTATTCTGGTTTGGGTTCATCCATGCTTACTCCCTGCGCTCAGCCAGCTTCCAGCGCAGTCCAGGGGCGTGGAGCAGAGCGTTGTGCCGCTCGCGTGTTCAGCTGTGCCCAGCAGCGCTGGGCCCCTCTGGGCAGCACAGATTGAAGCTATGATCTTCTGGGCTGGTCACAGCATATTGGGCTCAGTTTAGCTCCCCGTCTGTTCCTTCCGCTGCTCAGGAAGGGGCAGCACTTGGGGGAAGCTCTTCTCTGGTGACAGCGGAGGTGCACACAGGCAAAGTCCAAGCCTGAGTCCACCATGGCACACCGTCACCACACTTCGTTCTGTGGTCCAGAGCAAGTCACTTGGCAGAGCAGAGAAGGGGTGGGGGATGCATCCTGCTCTGTGGTGGCAGGAAGGGCTGCAGGGTGTACGGCCAGGGCAGGGGTGCTGCGTCCTCCACTGTGGCCGTTGGCCTGGTGAACTTGGATTCCACCTAGGCCTTGACGACTTGGGGGTTCTGTGTGACTGTGCAGGGCTGGACACCAGGGAAAGGGGTGGGGCAGCGGTGGAGGGTCCAAGACCCCCGAATCGGAGGGGATTTTGAAGGTTTGATTCCCGGGTCCTGCAGAGGTTGCATCTCAGAGCTCTGACAAACAGAATCATCAGGCCTGGTTAAGGTGAAGTGGACACAGGGACACCCAGGGAGGTAACTATGGGGACAGATGCACCTTCTGACTGTTTGGAGAAGTCCCAGAAGGAGCATGAAGTGCTGGAGCTAGCCTGGCTCCCACCTAGTCGGGGTCCCCCAGGAGAGAGCGGGGTGTGGGACTGGTATGGTGACGGTATCAGCCGTCTAGTGCTTTTTCTCCCCCTCCCGCCCACTGTGCTAAATGACCCATCACGCTTTCCCTGTGGCACTGGCTTCCTTCACCGCGGTTTCCACGAATTTTCAGCCTACTTTGGTTTGGAACAGTCTAATAATTGAGGCATTTGAGATTCAGGCCTGCTGTCCAGCTCGCTCCAGTTTCTTTTCCTTCCTCTGGCTCAGCCTAGACCTGCCTGAGAGGACCGAGGCTTGCCCTCAGTCTTCCCCCCCTTTCTCTTCCAGCTGACCTCAGTTGGGGCGGGGGCGGGGCAGGCCTCAGGGGGTTGACTGTGACTTCGGTTCAGTGTCCACACAGGCTGTGGGGAGCTTCAGTATGCCTTGCCAGCAACGGGCTTGTTCCGGTGAAGTCCGTAGGGCACTGGCTCCTTGCCAGATCTGGCCGTTGGTTCCAGGACACGCCCAGCCAGCGATTTAGCTGGCAGGGCAAGGGCCTGTTTCCTAGACACACAAGCCCAGCACAGGCCCAGTCTTCACCCTTCATATGGTTAGGTCAGCAGGCAAGGAGGGACCTACCTTCAATAGGAAATGACACGTTGAAGGCGGCTGTCCTCGGTCTCCCATGCCTCGCTCTGCACCTCTCTGTCCCCATCCATTCAGGTATCGCTGGGGCAGGCCCCATGTCCACTCTGGAAGCAGATCCCCATCGTGGTCCCCTCCAGTAGGCATCCCAGTCTTCGAAGGAACCCTAAGCTTTCCCTGTCCCTTCCCATTAGCTCTGGGGAGGGGAGCGCGGAGCCCTGTGCTCCTCCCTATGGAGGGCAAGCAGAGATGGAGAAGCAGGATTCGTGGTGGGAGCAGCTCTGCTCAGTACACCCTGGAAGAATGTGTGTAGTCCCTGGCTCTGGCAGGGTCTCTGGCTATAAACTGTGGGACACTAGCTGGTTAGGGCTTTCATTTAGGGCCCAGCTGTGGCTCAGGGGTCAGGCCTAATTTGGTTCAAAACTGTGTTCTGCTGCTTGCCACGGAGCCTGGCTTTCCTCATCTGTGAGACGCTGTCGCCGGCGCCTGCTTCCCAGGGTTATTTGGGTGGTCGGCTGAATAACGAATGCCCCTGGCCTCCACCCTAGGGGCACCATCTCACCGCTTCCTTGGCCTGACCTGCAGCCACCTTGGTGCAGGCATGCTGTGTGTCTATAAACCCCAGGCCTTGACATCCCGCTCAAATCCGCAGGCTCTGTTTGTGCGAGATCCATCCACTTGGGATGTGGGTAATTCTTCAAACTTCAGGAACAATAGCGCTGGTTCTTGTGTGACTCACCAAGCCTGCAGTCGCCAAGGGCTCCAGGTGTGGACGGCTTCCTGCAGCGTGCTGTGTAGGTGTAGCCTTACCAGAAGCCCGTAACGCTACCCCGTCATTTCAGACTCTGTTTCTATAGAAATGACTAGGATGAAAGGAGAGGAGGATTGAAAGAAAGAAATGTGATTGTTTTCATGTTTTACCATCAAGAATGCCCTTTTAGTTCAAATGAAATCATTCAAACAAGAATAAACAAATTTAAATAAAATTTAGTTTTGATGCTGATTTCTAAATGGAACTGGGTTCAGCTGATAAAATCTACAAAGAAGAATATTTGCCCTCAAAAATTTCAGCTACACATAATCTGCTCCTGCTGCATACTTTCAGATATAGGCGGGTCTCTAAACCCTTAATAGACTGAGGGCGTTTTAGGTTGCATGAATGGTGTGTTTAGAGCAAAGAAGAGGCAGCGTTCACTCAACGAACATGCATCGGTTTAACACACCAGGAGCTTCCCACTTCTCCTCCATTGCTTCACAGTTAGGAGGTTGAAGTCTCAACGAGAAATGAAGCAAAACAAAATCACACTTGGGTTTCTTCCCCTTGCCAGGACCTACCATTGGCAGGACCAGCTCCAGCAGCAGCCTTTGAATCCCCAACCGTAGGCGGCTCCAGCGTGTGCACGGGTAACGTGATTTCCCGCCCCCCATGAATTGCACACAGATAGGCCATGCAGGTTGCACAGGGGTTTACCACACACAGATAGGCCACGCGGTTGCACAGGGGTTTACCACACAGAGATAGGCCACGCGGGTTGTGCAGGGGTTTACCACACAGAGATAGGCCACGCGGGTTGTGCAGGGGTTTATCACACACACAGAGGCCACTTGGGTTGCACAGGGGTTTACCATACACAGATAGGCTGCAGGGGAAACTGAAGAGCCTGGGATTCCTTGTGAGTTGGTCCCCCAAGGTCCAGGAAAGCTGTCCTGAATGAACAGAGACTCAACTACACGAACCCCATTTGTGCACCAGTGAAGGGTCCCAAAATTAGTCTGCCGTGATTATACCCCTCAAGGTCACAGGACTCCCGGGTGGAAGTGCTGAGGACATCCTGTCCGCGGGGAGGACCGCCACAGAGCTTGCCTCTCTGGCCTGTTGCCCTTTCCTTAGCATGCTGTGTCCCCAGAGCATACTCCACAGTCATTCTTGACAGCTGCAAGGCAAAGGAGACACCTGGGCCAGTGCCAGACGTCAGGAGAACCGACCCACATCCATGCCACTGGGCCGCCTCCAGCAGCAGCCAGGTCTGCGGTGTGCACCCTGCAGGGAAGGTCCACCAGAACCAGGGAAAGGTGCTCTTTGCGTCCCTGAATCTCACCGCTGCAGACTCTGCCCCCGATTTTCCTGGTTTGTCATATCAGCCACGTTGCCAGTGTCTTCTGTGGGTCATTTTGGCAAACATATTTGCCTGCAGTACTTGTGCCAGGTGCTGCTGCCACTGACGTGTTACACATGCATGTGCAAGCCCTCAGGTGACAAGTAACTGTGAGGCAGAATTCTCCTTTATTTTTAGATACACTGAGGGTGCACTTCCAGCTAGGGCTGATGTCAACCGACACAAATGATCACAGTAGTTCTGACGCGCCAATCCGTGGGTTGTGTGCACAGAGAGAAACAGACAACCAGGTAGTGTGTTGGAACTCAAGGGATCTCAGAAATCACAGGTACAAAGCTCTCACTTTATTAGTAATGTAACTCAGTCCTTGATATCAGGAAAAGTTGTGAAAGAATGTCAATGGGAAAAAGTGGAAAAGGAAAACAGATCAAGGGCTGTCGGTCCAGGGTGTCTGGTTCCTAAGACTTCAGGCTTTGAGCTCTTTCATAACTCAATAAGTTGGAGCAAACATATAATCATGCAAATGATTCTCCCCCATAGCAAAACAAATGAAGATTTCCATGTGGAATAACCTGGTTACGGCCTTGCACGTGCAGCCCAGTTTCTATCCATTCGCAAATCATTTTGGCATCTGAGAGGCTGGCGGTGTGCGTGCTTTGGAAAGGGTTGTATCATCGCACCGATGCCCTCCTTCATTAATAAATTAAAAAGCCTTTGACACGCTCATTCTATGTTTGTATCAGAGGCCTGATTTTGTCTTCCGAGAATCTCCTTTATCAACCGGGGGTCACGGCTGTTGGTTACGGTTACCAAGGACAGTCAGAACAGCCATGAGCGCTCACCCTTCTCAGGCCACACTCAGCCACAGTGCGGAAGTGCATTGCTCCAGGCAGCCTGCGGTTGCTAGCAGTGCCTCCAATGCACATGTGATGGACATTACAGCAAGGACGGATGTCACCCCAGACATGTCTCTCTGACATAGAAGAGGCTGTTGAGGTAAAGACGATGAGGAAGCAGAAAATGGAGGCAAAGCTGGTTATCCTCCACTTTTCTACTGAGAGACAGTGTGTGTGTATTAAACAGAGGCTGCACCAGCGGAAGCCACAAGCAAACTTACCCCACTTGTTCTTCCTTGTGTTTTTCCTTTGTTCCTTTTTGGTACTAGGGATTGAACCAGGGGCATTAACCACTGAGCAACATCCCAGCCCTTTATATTTTGAGACAGGGCCTCGCTAGGTTGCTGAGGCTGGCTTTGAACTTGCGGTCCTCCTGCCTCAGCCTCCTGTCTCTGGGATCCCAGGCGTGCACCATGTGCCCACCCACTGTTTTCTCATACACTTACCTTCCCACGGCTTCTTGCCTTGGGAAGCCTAGAGCTACTGTCCTGTAATTTCTTCACATATTCGCTGGGCTCGCTGAAGATGCTGCCTAAGTCGGAGTTCTAAGCCACAACTTTGGGCTGCCTCCCTCGGAGGTTTCTCCTGTGTGGTGGCCGGGTTTGCGCTGATACACTCACTGGCTTTTGTCTTGTGAATCCACCTTTTGTTCCGAGAGTTTGACCCAACCAAGAACTATATTTCCTCCCCCAACCTCCACCCTCCTTATAGGGAACAAATAAAAAAAGAAGACACTGGGGGTGTGGAGGATTAAACTATATACAAAAGTTGTTTGCTATGGACGTTTCTGGAGTCGTTATGCACCAATATCCTCTAGTAGAACAGGGGAAGAGAGGAGCAGAATTCCCAAATGTTCTTGACCATCTTATCAGCTCAGATTGTGTTTGATTAGGAATGACAGAGAAAAAATCTAAAACATCACTAGCCTAATGTCTTAAATTAGCGAAAGTTTATTTCTTAAGTAAAATTCCAGAGATATATTGACCAGAGCTGCTTTGGCTCTGAAGGTGTCACAGACCCAGATTTCCTGTGTTGGGAGCTCCTGGTCCCTGTGGCTGCTCCAGGTCAGGCCTGGCCGGAAGGAAAGGGGACGCATGGCCTGTCTCTTCAAGGACAGAGCTTCAGAACTGCAAACTGACTTTTGTTTGCATCCTACCGATCAGAAATTCTTTCCATGAGTACATTTAACTGAAAAAGAGGACTGGAAATGGGAACCTAAAATTCCACCTCTATGGAAAGAAAGGACAGGGCCACGAACGCTATGTTTGCTTTAGAAAATGAATGCGTGGAAATACTGCTGTCAGTTGATAGCTTTCGCAGCCTTTTCCCTACCACTAGGAAACAATGGCAGAGGAAATCCACGGGAAAACCCGAGGAGAGAGTCAGTAGACGGATCTACTAACAGGGATTTGGGGAATTAATGTGTTTTCACTTGAGTCTAGCCATTGCATCAATTCTCATGAAAGCTTAAGAGGAAAAAGTTCTAAGAATACGAGCACAACATCAAACATGTTGCCTACTGTAAGGACAAATACAAATCAAAAATAAAAACTAATTTCCCCCTTTGCACAAAAGTGAAAAGGACCACCCCTCTCATCCTTTTCCAAGAGGATTTAAGAAAAGTTCTAAGTGTGAATTCTTTCTCTGGGCACTTGGAGATGGGTACAACTTTTTTTAACAGCTAAATAAACCTTTTTCCAGTTTTACAAACCTGGAATAGTTCTTTCCTCAAGCACCCGGACACCTTCTCTTTGGAATAAAATCATCTACAATAATGCAAAATAATCCTATTCGGTGGGTTCTCGAGGTTGTCATATTCCTCCTTTTCCCTTGAAGGACTCGTGATGTCAATCAAGGATCTTCAGGTCAGAAGCTTCCCAGGGGATGCCCATTACTGGAGTTCACTCCTGCCTGGTGCCTTGCGGTGGCCGTCGGTCGCGTTCTCCTCCGCTGAGGGATCTTACTCCGTAGGGATGGGCTTGCCCCCAAATGCCTGGTCTCTCTGAGGTATCAGTGACCATTTCTCAGGAATAACATCACCAGCGGCACCGTCCTAAACGCACAAAACTTGAAGAAGAGCTTCTGGTAACTTCGATCGTTACCAGAATATGCCTCTGTCTTCATGCTCCCGTTTTTGCTGTTTTAGAAAACTTTGTTCTGTGTTTTTGACTGTACAAACACTGACACCTCAGGTCACTGGACACTGAAGACCCCAGGTTACTCCGCTGGCTCCCCTAAAATGCTCAAGGTGCACGACCTGCCTCAGGTTGACAGACTTGAGCGGCACCGTGCATAAATAGTAGACGGCCCCGGGTCCAAATAACTCATGTGGAAGGTGAATCTGAGTCACTCAAAAGCCTCCATGTGAGATTATTTACCCAAAATACACTTCCATGCCTCCAGGCATGTGGGCTGCTACCTCTGCTCCTCTTTGCTAGCCTTGGTCCAAGTGGTGCCTGCCCTGGAGTCTCTTTCCTTCTGTCTTTGCACACTTACGTTTGGTCTGTTCTTCCTTCTGACCTCAGCTCACGGAGTCCCCCTAAACCTTCAGTGTCAGGTCACACCCCTCAAGCATGTATACACACTGCTGTGTGTTAGGTGCGAGGTGTTCCCCAAAAGGCCACGTGAGCAGGAAGGTTTAGAGGTGCCATGATTGGGTCCTGACAGCTTTGAGCTAATCAGGCCATTAATCCCCTGCTGGGGGACATACAGGACTCTGCAGGACTTGCAGAGCAAGAAGACCGCCCTGGCCATCCATGAACCTCGGGAAAGAGGTTGGATCTGGGGCTTCAGCGAGTGGACCAGCACTTCACCCTCAAGAGTCAAGCTGGCCACATGGCCACCCATGCAGGAGGCATGGAAACAGGGTGCTCCCAGAGACCAGGGGCTTCTCCACCTGATTGAGGAGCTGCTGGAAGAGGACAGAGGACATCTGACTGGGACAGTCGAGCTCACACTAGGGCCAGCTCAAGTGCCCAGGCTGCGTCCTCACTCCCCTGTTGCTGTGCTGAAATCCTTCATTTCTGAACAAGGGGCTCTGCGTTTTAATTTGGCAAATGATGCAACTAGTTCTTCTCATTACAACGTGCTAAGCTTCCTCAGAGACTGAGCTCAACTTCAGATGCTTTTCCTGCTCTCTGGAGAGTGGGGTCATGAAGAGATAGGGGGATTCGTGGAGATAAACGAATACTTCTCCGCCAGGTCCAAGTGCGTGGAGCAATCGCACCTCCTCAGAGTGCACAGCTGTTGCTGCTCGCTGGCAGCTCTCCGACACTTGGATCCTGAGTTCTTCATCTGCTCCTGCCCTTGACTGCTGCTCCCCTGGCACAGCTGCAGCCCATCTGCATATTTCCTCCCTGGACCTCACTATGAGGTCTCAGAATTCACACTGAATCTCAGGCCACAACCGTCATGCACACATGTCTCAAAGCCGTTGCATATGAAGAAGCTGCTCTTCCCCTGGAGCCT
Organism: Aplodontia rufa; assembly: GCA_004027875.1. Lineage (NCBI taxonomy): Eukaryota > Metazoa > Chordata > Mammalia > Rodentia > Aplodontiidae > Aplodontia > Aplodontia rufa. Next base: position 18,277 of record PVKS010026576.1, read on the forward strand.
CTGTCCACCCAGTCCCAGCCATTGGCACTCTTGCCTCATGGCCATCCACACCAGGGGCCTCTGTGGCAAGCTGCCCTAGCCCCACAGGCCACCAAGGCTTCGTGCGCAGTGATGTCAGAGGTCAAGCCTGAGCTGTGTACAAGCAAGCTCCTTGTATTTCCATGACCCCTATTCATCCGGCAGCCTGAGAGCTTCTTCAGAAGACGGATCAGAATTTATTAACCTTTGTATTCCTGATACCTACCGTTGTGGCCAGACCAGAGCAGAAGTTCAAAAAGCTTGTGGGGTTGAACTGAGTGCTTCAGCCCTCCCCTTTCCCTTTGCCTTCAGCATCTGCCTTGAGGGAGGAGTGTGGGCTTGGAAGAGACGCACACACAGCTACCCTCCTCTTCCCACCCGCGGGGAGGGTGGGTCTCCCAAAGTTCCCTCCTTGAGCTGTGTTCATTCTCCCCCTTCCACCCCTCCCCCATCGTAGCTTGTCGTGGTTGACTATGAGATGTCCCCAAAGTTCCTGCATCTGTGCAGGAGTGTCCAGAGGTGCAGTCCATCCCAGTTTGATTGGCAGTGGTGGATGCCTGGGGGCTTGCCCTGGAAGGGTTCCTGGCTGCCATGAGTGGAGCAGCTTTTCAGCACCAAACCTTCCGCTATGATGCTCTGCCTTATCTTGGGCCCACAGCAATGGAGTTGGCACACCATGGATTGAACCTCTGAAACCTTGAGCCAAGTTAAACTTTGCCCTTCTAACTTGTTCATGTCAGGTCACAAGTACAAGTCTCTGCTCTTCACAGCATCATCGTGACACATCTCAGAGCCAGGGGGGTTCCCAGACCATTCCGGGCTCCTCACCCAGTCTCATCTTTGCTGCTGGCTGCTTTCCCACGGTCCTCAGCAGTGGGCACCCTGCGCCTCCATGTCCTTCCCTCATCCTTTCACCCCCATTCTTCCTGACACCAATCTCGATGGGGAAAAATTTAGCTCAGAGCAAGCATCTGTCTTCAACGCTTCACCACAGCTTCTGAGTTCTAAGATTTCAAGCAATTAGAGACAGAGAACTAAAAAGAAAAGAAAGAAATCAGAAATTTGAGCACTCCCTTTGTTTTATGTCTTCTCCATCCTTCTCTTAATCCCTGCTATCTATCCTTCTCATACACGCAGGGCTGGGACCTCTGTGAGTGGAATCCCTGGGGAGGACGGGCTGACCAGGACTGGGGGAGCCCCAACCCAAAGACTTCTACAGGACAGATTGGGAGCAGAGTAAAGGTGGGGTCAATACTAGAACTTCAGATAACAACTGAAATTACTAAGAAACGCTGGGAAAATGATCATCGGAACACACCAATTCAGCCCATTGTTCATAATGATCAGTTGCAAAGGAACTTCTAGACCTCTGGATCTTTGAGAAGGGGATTTTGTCAGCTTTGCTAGCAGAGGAAACTGCTACTGAATCAGAGTCCAGGCAACGGCTTCCCTTCTATATTCCCATCAGTGCAGGAAACCGGATTTTTAGTTTGTAAAATATATAATAATTTTTCATAATAATTTCAATCCAAGGAGAGAAGAGGAGTTGACAGACAATTGATTATGAGACTAGACTATCAACCTTCTGACAAGGTTGATAATGGGACATAGGACAATGACCTCTCTACAGGAAGTATCTGGACATCTGTGATGGATATAAGCCAAACATTATTCTAGATGTTTCTGTAAAGGAACTTTTCAGTTGAGCTGAGCATTTAAACCCCAGTAGACTTGGAGTGAGGCAGATGACCCTCATGATGCAGGTGTGCTTCATGCAGGTAGTTGATATTTTAGTAGAGAAACCTTGACTTCCCCAAAGCAGAGGGACTTTTGCCGGAAGCCTGGGTATCCAGCCAGATGGTCTGCCCTGCAGATTTTGAACTCACTGGTCTCTGCCATCATGAATGAGCCCATTCCTTAAAATACTGATTGTCTGTCTGTCCTTCTATCTACATCTACCTGCCTGCCCTTCCTACCTACCTATCTCCCTTTGGTTCTGTTTCTCTGTGGAATCCTGGCTAATGCATATCCCACCCAAGCTTGGAAACTTCCCTGAAGAGTACATTCATAACTTCTCAGCACTCACCCCCACTGCCACTCCACCCTCAGAGGCAAACCATTGTAATGACAATGACTGGGTCTCCCTTGCAGAAGAACGTCAGGCATTATCTGTGGGCACAAAGGGACAAATTAAGCCACGCAAGCTCCCTCCTGATAGCTGTTCATTTGGTAGAGGCATATGTGATTTCTTAGTATGAGCTGATTTTAATGCTGCCCCTCCTTACCCCCCGAAAAGAGTAGAGAGGAGGAGGGAAGGAATGAGAAGGCACAGTAGAGGAGAAATGAAATTATTAGAATGAACAAGAAGTCTTAAAAAAAAAACTAAGGCAAGAAGCAGCATCCGTCCACGATGAATCAAGAGGTCGCCAAGCCCTTTTCTAGTAAAGTGACATTCAGTTGTAAGAAAAGCAACCGCAAGGGTTTCTCCCTCCACACCTCTCTCCCTCTTTCTCTTACTTATGATTCGTACAGTCTATTTCAAGGTCTTAGTTAGACTTTCTATAGTGAATCATTCTTAAGGCGTGGTTTCTTAGTGACGATGGTAAATCACTCTGTTAAAGTGTTTTAAGTACTTAATGTTTTTAGCATTCAGGGTTCAAGTTGCTAACTGCTGTTATTTATCAATACTGTCGAATATCATGATGAGGTGAACATTTTCCATAGATTCGAGTATTTAAATGAAGCGAGAAAGGATTCTGTCTGATGCTGACAACCCTGGAAACATCTCAAGAATTAACAAGATCAGGGGCTGGAGTGGTGGCTCGGAGGCTGCTGCGCTTGCCTGGTATGTGCGAGGACACAGGTTCGAACCCCACACAATATACACAATGAAGTGTTGCAGCAATGACAGCCACATGAAAAACTGAATCAAATCAATTCTCTCTTTCTCTCACTGTCCCCTCTGTTAAAAAAAAAATAATAATTGACAAGACCAGGAAGCCAAATAGAAGGAAAAAGGTCCAGAATTTGGAGTCAAGAGACCTGGGTCCTAGTCCAAGCCACAACCACACACGGCACCCGAGGCAAACTCTGTTATCTCTGAACCTCGGGCATCGTTTTGTCTACAGTACCCAGACGTCACCTAGAGCACGGGAGGATTATTTCCTGCGAGGCTGCTTGCAGCAGGGGTGGGTGCGTCTGCCTTGGTACAGCTTCGGGAGGTGTGGAATGCAGGGTGTGCAGCAAATGCACGATAGGAGGAGCCGGGAGCCTCAGGGGCACCTGACAAGGGTCCCCCAGGAACCCAGGCGAGGAAGAAGCAGGTGACTTCGGGGCAGATAGGAAGGCCTAGAGCTGTGCACATTCTCCTTCCACACCTGCCTCTGGGGAGGGATGTGGCCAAAGTGGCCAGAGAATGTGCCAGTTCAGGATGGGAACTCACTGTGTGGCCTTCACATCCCCATTTTATCTGTGATGCTGGCAGCCGGGTGGCTGGCCTGCAGAACAGGACATTTCCCCGGGGCATCCCAGCTCTTTCTGGAACACAGCCCTGGAGGGATGGTGCTTGCTATCGAGAGCCTGGGTGGATGAAGGGCATGCCTCTCCGGGCTGTCGGGAGGGTACATAAAGGAATCGGCTCGGAGTGTGTGTGAAGCAAGCCTTGGCTGAGTGACAGCTCTGGCCGCGTTGCTGTTATCTTTATAATCACTATCTGGAGGAGGAGGTGAAGGAAGTTGCAGCCCCTGGAACAGGAGGATGCCAAGGATTGTTGCTGAATACTCTAGAAAGGCTTCAAGGCAGGGTTTCCTCTGGATGAACAGAGCACGACCAGAAACCGCTGTAGCTGGAGGACTCGTGAATCACGGCGAGTGGGGCCAGGAAGTCTGGAGACAAGGCTGCAAGTGCTGCCTGGGGTGTGGAGGCCCCGGTTCCCGCTGGCTGGCAGCCTCACAGCCTGTGAGAGCAGAGGTTTTGTGCCTGTGTGTGCGAGGAGATGGCCACGGCCAAGCAGCTGATCAGCACAGCTGGGCTCAGCCATGGGTTACTAGAAGGACCAGGAAAGGAAACTAAGCAGTCTCTCTGAAGACAGCACTGAGCCCAGCCTTCTCGTCCCTTATCTAAAACTTGTATCAGTCCCCTAAGGCAGCCATCCTTAGCCCCAACAAGCATAGATTCAGGGAGCCCAAATAAACCCCCAGCTGGGACTGAGGCCCAGGCCACCGGAGCTCCTGATCCCTGGTCTCCGCATACCATGTAATCGGACCGTGTGAGCTGCTACCGGTGCCTGCCCTCCCCATGGCCTTCTCCCCCAGGCTCCCCTATGGAAGCAGATTTCATTTTCAGGGGACCGTGTAGTCAGGCTGTCCTCCTGGCAACACAACTGAAGATTTTTGAAGTGTTCTGCTGGGCAGCCTCGGGCGTTGCTGAGCAGCATGCTTCTCAGTGCTGGTGTGACATGAAGCAGGTGGCCTTTTTTGTTTTTATTTTTTCATGGTGCTGGGGTTGAACTCAGGGTGCTTTAGCCCTGGGGAGACTCAGCTAAGTTGCTGAGAGTCTCAATGCTGCCCAGATGGCCTCCAACTTGCCATCCTCCTTCCTCAGCCTCCCGAGTTGCTGGGATCACCGGTGAGTACCACCATTGCTGGCACAGGCTCTACACCCCTCGTGCTGTCAAGCAGAACCAACAAAGGGAACCAAGACACATCCACGGACAGATGCTGAATGCCAGCAGCCGAGCGTCCTGCCTTACGGAGGTGGGGGCACTCGCCTAAAGCAAGCTCCCCTGAGTCATTATTGGTCTGGGGAACCCCACCTCACACCCCCACCAGCACATAGCTCACTAATTTTCACTTAAATCGCTTGTAACTAAACTTGATATGATGGTGAAGTATTTACTACAGTGCTGATGACTTCTCATTCTGAGTCTAATTAAAATGTCACTAAGCAGAAAAGCAGAGCAAAGCTGGTAAGATTACATCCTTTTGAAAAATGGACAGTTAGATTTGGATCTCCGTGTATTTGTTTTCATTCATTTTTGTTTGAACGTTACAAGAATTAGCTGGAAAGAAAGTTCCCTTTAAGCACTGGTTGTTTCAAACATATTCATCTTTAATTAGAAACATTTCCAGTTTCTAAAATTAGGTCAGGCCAAACTTTCCAAAATATTACACTTAAATTTTGGTTAACTTTTGACATCTTCATGATGTCTATGAGTAAAATGAAGAATCGTCACTTTTGTTCAGGAGAAAGCTCCTGCAGCGTCGGTCCCTCGAAGTACTGTCTATGGCTCAGGGAAGGGCCCTCTTGGAGGGAAACGGCCAGGGACGTGGGAGTGGCTTTCCAGGCAGTGGCCCACTTCTCTTGCATTTCACAAATAAAAACGGCACTTTTTCTTATTGGCACAAACCTGGATTCTGAACCTGAAGGCTCAGGGCAGCAGAGCTGCTGGGGAAGGTGAGGCGCAAGGACCATCCTGCACCTTTGGCTGGGGGACTTCCCTGCTCCGGCTGCGGGCAGTGCCTCGCCCGCTCAGCTTCCCACTGTGTGGAATTCCATGTTGAATCAAAACGAAACGAAGGGTAATGCCAAGGTCCTTGTACCTTGAAAGATTTCCTTCCTGATACATTATCTTGTTAATCCATTGCATCATTCAGAAGAACAAATACCCACCCAGCTCAGCCCACAGGAAATGTAACAACAACAAAAAAAGGAAATAGAAAATATTAAGATATGCATGTGGATGTCACACTCACATACGTGTGTATCATACTTGCATACACATACATGATACATATAACGTGTACTGTAGATTTGGATTTTTTCCCCCTTTTCAAACAAAGTCATACATTAGGATGTAATCCTGAATCTGTGGTAGAAACATGTAGTAGGAAATATATAAAAGAGGTCTCACGTTCACACACAGCACACTTACATACCCAAAGAAGTTGTAGCAGCTTCGCTTCTCCACGGCTGATTTGATCCTCGTCGGGCCCGTCCTGCTGCAGTGGAGGGGGTACCTGGACACGCCAATGGGAAAGTCCTGGTTCAAATGTCACTCTTTGGATTTCATTTCAATCTAGTTGAATATGATGTGATAGCATCAATCAGAGCCCGTTTGCTAAAGGCTCAGACTTCAGAGTCTGTCTCCTCTCCCCTTAGGGCTTTCCTGTGCTCTGTGACCTTGTGACAGGAGGCCAGGCATCCCTGGGCACCCTCTGGTTGGTGTCCTCTGAGATCTGGGCACACCGTTGCCTTGCCTCTGCCCTGGGCACACTGCTGGTGGCACTCCTGTGGTCTGAGGCTGGTGTGACTATGTGCTGTCAGCGTGGTGTGACCTCATGGCTTCGGGATGGTGGCCCCAGAGCCACTTCCCTCTTGCCTGGGGACTTCTGCCAAATTGGAAGCCAACACCATCAGCTTCCTCTGCAGCCTGCCTCCTGCCTCCCGCCAGCTGCAACTTCTGAATGCCTTGTGTAGTCTGAGGTCGAGGGCAGCTCAGGAGCCAGCTCAGACTCCCAGCCTGGCTGCTTAGTGGCCCACTGGCGCTGTAAGCCAGTCTCTCCATGTTCACACAGCTCATTCAGCAGCTCCTTCTTTTCTGGAACTTGGGCCCAGGGACTGGGGCTCCCCTCATTTGCGTCTTCCCTTGTACCCACTCCCAAAGAGGTCTTGCATTTCTGCCAGTTTCTAATTAAGCCCCCTCTCCTACACCAAACGTGCAGAGCGGCTCACGGAGGAGCCTCTTCCCACCTTAATAGGACAATGAAGTGCTTACAAAATGGCCTCATGTTTCAAAAGAAACAGAGTCTATTGTCTCTACCAAAAAAAAAAAAATACACACACACACACACACACACACACACCCTATTTTGATTGCAGTTTTTAGAAGCTGAACAGTAAATTTTTTTTTTGTTCTGCACAAACAAGTCCCAGCCCACCTCCCACCACCAGTGCTGAAGGAGAAAGCACAGTCACGTATCTCCAAAAGATTTACTCCCTGTGACTCTCGTGAATGGGTCCAACTCCAGTGTCTCTTAGGCTAATCAACCACCAGGCCATTACAGTTTAATCTGAAAGTTAGTAAGCCTTAAACCCGAGGGCTTTCTATTTATGTCATGGGCTCCGTCCAGCATTTATGTGGCAAATTTTGAAAATCTGACATTGTTTTTTTTTTTCATCTTATTTTATAGGATTATTTTCCTCTTTCATTTCCTGTTTGGGTACCCTAAAATAGTCTATGACCTAGATTAAACACCACCCACTCGACTTTGCCATAGATTTCTTGTAATTAAGAAAACTTCAGAAAATTCGACATTACTACTCTGCATTTGGGAGATGATCTCAGTCGTGACGCCAAGATAAGAGTCTGAATTTATTTTTTTGACCTCAATATGAGGCTTTAGGTAAGCCCCTAAGACTCTGTACAAAATTTCCTTGTTATAAGTTCTCCAAAACTGCCACAACAAAGCAAAACTGTCAATCGATTGTCCACACAACCTTTAAACCCAGGAGGTTTTTAGAGTCCATAAGCTCCCTGGAATCATACGCAATTCTGAGAGTCGACATTTTTATGGGAGAAAAATCCACAGCTCTCATTAACTCATCAAACTTGAGACTTTGCTTTAGAAACAAACTTGCTTACTTCTAACTCTGGGCCTAATAATACTGAGTGACCAATCAGTTACTCGAGAGGATTTAAAGACTATAACTAGCAAATTCCCCTTTGCAAAGAAACAAGGTAAGAAGGGTGCTCATTATGGGCAGTCATTCACCTGCTCCAGGTAAGAAACTGCGACACCACAGCCTAAAGTCTTCCCTCCTTGCTCACGGGAGTCCAGAGGCCTTAAGTCAGCCCACGACTCTGCTTACCACCTGCCAGTTTAGATGTCTGTCTCTCCATCCTTCAGCCAGACCCACTACCGCTGCCTTCTGAGCCTCTGCTGTGTTTTCCAGCCTCTCTGCATTGCACACGCTACTCTTGCTCAAAATCCCTGCTGGGCAAATTCCTTCCCGGACTTCACTGTCTCCCTTGTCCCTTTCCATAGCTTAAGGGGTCTCCATCATGCACGCCCTACTTCTTTCTGCTGCAACAGCATGCTGGGTGGCATTTTCCACCTTCCGTCCTTATCCACTATTAACAGTAAATCCTTCGTGGCCGGACTGCATCGAGTCCATCCCGTATCCCCAGGACTGATCACAGTGCCTGCAAGAGGGGAGAGGCATCCTAAATGTTGGTGGAATTAATGATGACTTTGAGAAAGTCAGGAGGAGACAAAGTAAGGGTGGAGGTGGCTTAGCCCTTGGACAGAGACGTGAATTCACCATTATTCTCATGAAACTACCTGGAGCGATACTTCAGTGGCTCAGCAGACATCTTCACTCATCAGCAGAGGACTGGCCTGGAAGATGGAAGCGTCCTTTCACAAGAAGACAGGGAGGGACTCCTGACTTAGCCTGCGCTACAAGGCCCTCTTGCTTCTTTTCAAAAACAGGCTGATGAAGAAGACCAGAAGCTGGATGGTTTTGCTCAAGGTGGGAAATTCTGGTTGTTCTCTGACCAGTCAGAGCTGTGACCTACACGTTGGAGTAGTCTCAAGTCATTCATCATCTTGGCTGATTGGGTTGGGCAGAGTTATCTCAGATCAGCAGATGTGAAAAAACCCATAGCAACTTAAATCATCCAAGGCAGGGCCTGCCGATGGGCCCAGCCTGGGATACAGCCTCAGGAGGTGAAGCCGCCAGTGCTATCCTCAGTGTAACAGTGTGAGCCAAATATGGTGTCGCTCTAAGAGTGACAACAGTAAAAACTGAAACACATAAACGGCTATGAAATGAAATGCGCCCGTACCCTGTACTGCAGCCCCAGGTCCCGTATCTGCTCTCCCCAGGCAACCGCCACAGGAAGTTCACGTATCCGTCCAGAAGTGCTCTCAGGGTATATGTGCACACACACACAGGTCAATTACAATATTACCTGTAAGTCCATATAGCTAGAAGTACACTTCACATAAGTGTACATTTATATAAATTATAAGAGTTAATATAAAACATGCCATCATCCCTGAATATGTGTATATTAACATATATAAAACCATTCTGTGCAGAGCTCCTCAGTTGTGTGTGTAGATACAGACGTAGCTATACGATACAGCTGCTCCTTGTTCCCTGTGAGATTGGTTCCAGGGCTCCCCAAAGGCACCCCAAGTCCCTCATGTGGAATGTACAGTTTGCAGCCTGTACTTTAAACACGGGTAAAGCTGTGTGATAGCTGTTCACCACCGTACTGTTTAGGGAATCAGTCGCATGAATACCTGTCAGCATGGACGCAGGTTTCCCTGAATAGTTCTTTTCTTTTTTTTTTTTTTCAGGGCTGAGTTCCTGAATATTTTTGACCCACGACTGGATCCATGATCATAAGAGCCATGGATGCAGAGGGCAGACTGTGTGTGTGTGGCCAACCACATCTAGCACTGTGCTTAACACTGGGCATTGGGGAGGGGTTGGTGGCAGAACCTGGTGCCTATAAAGGGAAGAGCGGCTGTGCTTGGGTGGCAGCCCATCCCTGGTTCTGTGCTGTAGTTAACTACGTGACCCAGGTGCCCAGCGTCCTATTGGTGGGGAGATGGCTGTTTCCACCCCTGCTGGGTCTGGGCTGGTTGGTCAGAGGTTCTCCCTGGCAGCTGGTGGTGGACTTGCTTTGCTGCAGCAGCAGTGCTTGTGACCCTCCTGCCTCCAACACTGACCCAGTGGAGCCTGTTTCACAGGAGTGCCCCAGGGAATCCCTGTTCACTGGCCCTGCCTGGTCTCCCTGTCTGGGACTGGGGCGTAGACAGACAGTGTTCATCATCTTGTTGCCCATCACGGATACTGCAGTGAGTGGGTTCTTGCTAGGCAGAGCCAAGTTGTCATTGGCACTTAGCATGATGTCTCCCCTGCAAAATCTGCAGTGACTACATGGGCAGGTGGATGGGTGGATGGGTGGGAGGTGAGCAGGTGGGTGGGAGGATGGGTGGATAGGCAGACAGGTGGGCAGGTGGATAGGTGGCAGGTGGATGGGTGGACATGTAGGCAGGTGGGCAGGTACGCAGATGGACGGGTGGATGGGTGGACAGGTGAGCAGGTGGATGGGTAGTCAGGTGGACAGATAGGTGGATGGGTGGACATGTGGGCAGTTGGATGGGTAGGTGGGTGGGC